>VZRE01008987.1:52038-67121 GCA_013396775.1 Cephalopterus ornatus | reverse complement strand
AAAAAAAAAAAAAAAGAAGTGGAACCCTCGCCTCCTTATCCTGCAGTAGCTGACTGGAGTGAACCTGCCCCCACCTTTCTGTGCCTGTAAACACAGCCCGAGGAAGGCCTGTCAGAGGCCTGCCAGCCCGGTGACAGCAGCTGGGGAGGGAGGGACACACACACAACACCTGCCCTGCTGCCGGCGCCTTCCTCGGGGCCTGCTCCTGCTCCAGAGGAGGATTTTCTCCTAATGCGTTTACACTTACTTAAAGCTTATGCTGGGCAGCACGGAGAGGCCTGTGCTGAGTTAGAGGGTTGTAAACAAGCAGATACTGAGGGAGCTTGACTTCTAATCCATGAGAGGATTCTGCCTGGAAAGGATGTGTTTTGTGACTTCATTCTCGCAGAGCACTCCCACTGATTTTCTCCGAGATCTCGTTGTGTTGGATCCACGCCTCTGGTTCCTTGTAAATGTTGTTTGCTGTGTAACAGCAGGGCTGGAACAGGGAACTGAGATGTTCTCCTTTTCTCCCTGGATCCCTGATTCTTGTTTCCTGCTGAAAGGCCATGTACAAGTGAGCCTTGTGCTTTGAAGCTGAGGTTGGGAATGCTCTGGGGAGGGCAGAGGCATTGCTTTCATCTGATGAAGCTGTCAAGTGCATCTCGTATTTATTTATTTATTATTTTAGCTTTCTTTGCAGGTGTATCCACAGTACCAGGACTGCAATAACTGGCAAAGCTGTGTTGGGCCTTGAGCCTCCCTCATGTCCTCTAGATTCAGAGATTTTAAATAAGGGATTTCCTTTCTTTGCTGGTTGCTGGGTGTAGCTGAGTCAGGGTTGTGTTGAGGAAGACAACATCCCTACCTGTAAATCCGCATTCCCTCAAAAGCTCCTTGACTCATGGAATGAATACCTGTTGCAGAGAGAGAATTTAATTAAGGAACTGGTCACTCTGGGTAGGTCCCGGCTGGCAGTTTAGAAAGTGGGAGCTTCTTGATCTTGCCGTGGTACTACAAAAGCTTTGCAAGGATTGCAGAGGAGCAAAAACCATTTATTTCGTGTTCTTGCATCACCACGTGCGTGGAAGCTTCTTGAAGAGGCACCAATAAAGCCAGGCTTTCATTGGGCTTTGGCCATTAATTGGCAGAGGTTTGTTTGCTTAAGCTTAAGCAGAGCCTTCGTTAGAGGTCAGCTGTGGAGTGCTGGAGCAGAGGGTTCAGGAAGGGTCACTGAGTGGACTCTGGAATGGAGAAATTCAGTTCTCTTGGCTGCTTTGAAGCTGATCAGGATGTCCAAGGCAGAAAGGCGAGCAGGGTCTATTTATCACTCTGAAATCAGAATATTGAGCTTCCTTTTTCCCTCTCCTTGATAGAGACCTGTAAGTTGGTCGTACAGGATCCTTTTTTCTGTGCCTGTTTATTTGCAGGTCTTTTCTTCCAGATCTAATCACAGTAACTAAGAGCTAAGGGCAGGTTTCTTTTGCCTCTCAGAAGCCAAGGCTAATCTGTGAAGAGATGGACTATTCCTTCTCAAGGATTCTTGAGTTCCTCAGAACAGGTTTTTTAGCTCATAAATCATCGTGTGTGTTGGTGGTGCCATGCCCATGGAGGATCTGGATTTCTGCCTCCCGAAACAAAGGCATTTTATAGCTGGTCTTTTTTAGGAGAATAAAAATACAGTTTTCCACAAATGCTGTGTCCTGGGCCTGAATCACATTCCCTGTTGCCCCTACTGGTCCCTGCTCTTCATCCTCCCTGGAGCTTGGCAGTTGGTTTCTCTCCGAGTCTGTTTTCTGCCGTGTCCTTTTGCCTTCTTGTCCCCATTTGCCAGGGCCAGTGGCTGCTCTTGCTCTGACTGTTCTTGATTCTTCCTCTCTGCAACCCTTTGCTCAACAGCCACATCTTCCAGGCCTTTCTGAGAGTGTTTTCCCCCCTCTGGAGTGGGATGTGTTGGACGTTGGGAGCAGCTCCGTCTCCGGAAGCGTCACTGGACTGGCCAAGCCACTTAAGGCTGCAGGAAATAACATAATTAATGAGACTTAGTTCTCCCACATCTTGTACCTGACAATCTCAAGTCACTTGACAATGCTAATTAAAGCTAATCACGCTCCTCTGTTTTTAGTAAATAGCTATTATCCCTGCTTCACTCTTGCTTTAACAGATGATAGTGCCAGGCAGTGAGTGAGTCACTGGAGTTAAGGGAAGGCAGTCTGGAGGAGCTGCCTTCCTGTCTCCTCACACATCCAGCTACACATCAGTTCTTTTACACCTGCTCAGGTGTTGTATGGCATATTAAAATGTGTGGTGTTTCGCTGATTCTCCAAAAATACATTGTTTGGTTTTTTTTATTTCACTGACATTGTGACTCGTACAGAACCAAACTCCTGCGGTCGAGTGAAGGCTCGAAAAGGTAACTGAAAGTTTCAAAAGCTGGGGATGCTTTGAATTTGCCCTTCAGAGGACTTTTGGATCCGCTGGGAGGGAAGGCAGGGTGGTGTCAGAGCTCTCTCCCTTCTCCTGTTTCACGTTGGCACTCTCTGCACCGTGAGGACAAAACCGTGGTGTGACCTGGGCATTTCGGAGCCCTGGAGCTCTGGGAGATTGAGGTTTCACCGATGAAATATCGCTAAAGGATGGCTCAGGCAAGATGTTACTAAAAACAGGTTGTCCAGCAGCACAAAAAAAAAAAAAAAAAGAAAAAGAGATGGAGTTAATTATTAACTGTGGGGAAATAAGAAATCTCAACGAGAGCCCCAGGAACTCCCATCTCAAACATTGGTCAGGGCTCTGAGGGGTGAGTCAGTTCACCTACCTTGGCACTCACACCCAGGCTGGAAGAGGATATCCAGGAGGAACTAATGACAAAAACTGGCAAGCTAACAGCTGACTTGACCTTCTTAAACTAGATTCAGTTATAAAGCGTCTGTCCTGTGAAGATTCAAGCTCTAAATCTTCACCTGACTTTGCCCCCTTGACACAGTGTTGCTGAAGGAGGGTGAGGACGGTGGCTGAACTGCCAGGGGAAGTTTGTCCCTTGTTAATACAGTAACTGTTGCATATAAAAAGTGTTTCTGGCAGAGATGCGTCGGAATTCACCACCTTCTCCTGGGCTTTCCTGGGGAAAGAGTGAGATGTGCCAGAGCAGAAAGTAAAATCCCTGTCTGTCCTGTGACAGATGAGCCGCTGGGCAGGTAAAAGATGCTCCTGGGAAGAACCCTCTGAGCAAACGGGGTTTGTGAGCAGGTGAAAACTTCCAGGGCTCAACAAGGGCAGCTTGCCAATTAATAAATCATGACAGGCAGCCATGGCAGATCCTTCTTTAACGTCTTTGAGGATATTGGAAGGATCCTTGGAATGGATAAATGTTCTCACCGTGTTCCCTGTCAGTGCCCAGCTTTTATCAGGGAAACAGATGATCCATTCAGCAGACCCAATTAATTGAATCCTCGTCATTCCTGCGTTTGCCAGAAAGGGAGATAACAGAGCCATCTAAGGAGCACCCAAAAAACGTAATGATAGGAGGTTATTTGGACAGCCAGACTGTTCTGCAATTAAAACAAATCGAGATGAGACGTTGGAAAGATAAAGAGTGTTTCCATTTTGTCAGTAAATGGTCAGTTGGGTGGGAAGAGCTTTTCCTTGACGCCTTTAGTTCATATTAGTGCTGGAATAGCAAAGTGAGGGTCTTGTTTCTTTGTGTAGGAGTCTCTGTGTTGGTAATACAGGCCAAGACCTTGATCTGTGGCTCCAAATGTGACCATCCCTCAAATGTGGGGCTTTCCTGAGCTGAGGAATTGTGTTTTACAGTGCGTTGGAGCCACTGCTGTTCCCTCACTCGATTATCTCCGGTCTCCTTGGCTGCTTCAGATGAGGGAAGGGGCTGTCAGCCCACCCTGGGGGCGCTGGCATGACTTTTGCAAAGCGTTCAGGAGGAAGTGGAGCCATTTGTGTGGTAAATTAGTCCAGCTTGCAGCTTTGGTTTGTGGGATTTGCTTGTGGGAGCAAAAATAAGTGCCCCTTGTTTCCAATTAGTCGTGCCCAGCTGTGATGCCTCTCTGGCCTCTCCTGGAGCCGGACACTGGGGTTGGCTGGAGGTGTTGGATTTGGAGGTGGGCAGCCTGCAGCTCTAATCTTGCCACTGCTGCTCCTTATCAGCAGCACAGCCTCTTCTGCATTGCAAAGATACTGCTGCCAGGCAACCCCTCGGAGAGTGGGAAGAGAATTCAGCCAGAGGTGTCACTCATTCCTCGGGAGAGGCTGGATCCTGCAGTCCCCTGTCCCTGTGGTTTCAGAGACAGGCCTGGAAAAGGTAATGAATGAAGAAGCCAGGCCTGTGAGGTGATGGCTGTCCTGACTGTCCTGTGCCTGTTGAGATGAAATTGGAAAGAATTTGATTAAAATTTCCAGAATTCCTTCCCTTCCCTGCTTCCCAGTGCTGTCCATGGTGTGGCTGAGTGGGTTGTTTTGGAGGGGGTGCTGTGCTCTGAACCTCAGGGAGAGGTGAGTGAGCAGTTCTAAAAGAACCATCTCTGCACCATCTTCATAGGTTACTTTGACTTTTCCCTTCCCTTCCCAGTTCTCTGAGTGCTGTAGTTCATACAAGAAAGGTTTTCCTTGGAATGCTGGAGTTTTCCTTGGAATGCTGGAGTTTTCTGGACTTGCTTCTCAGCACGTGGTTGCTTTGGAGAACCTGAAAATGCACTGGTGTGGGTGTTATTAAAAAAAAATAATAAGTGAAACTTTTAAGTTTGATTCAATCTCCAAATTGCCAGACAGTAAATCATCTGTGTAAAGAACTAATTTTTTAAAAATATTTTTTTAAAAATTACTTTGTTTTTAATAAGTTTAATGGATTTTAGTGGATTTCAATGGATTAACAGTGTGTTCAGTGACAAAGCCAGACAGACTTACATGAAATTCTAACTCAAAGTGAGTTTTAAAATTTGCTCTTTGTTCCTTTGAAGTTTCAACTCGTTTTTATGTACTTTCCATGTGATCCTCTATAGAAAGTCTCTCCATCAGGTAGAGACCAGGGAGTTTGTTGTGGGGTTCTGTGTCTATTTTTGACGAGGAGAGTTGTGAGAGACCACGAAGTGACATATTGCTGATCTTAAAACCAAAAAAAATACCCACCAAACCCAGCCTTTGAAGTGTGATTAGTATAATCCCCGTGCCAGTTTTGCTGGGTTTGGTGTTGCTGGCTGTTCAGCAGGAGAACACTGTGGGGTTTTTCCTGCTGGGCTGCCCGTGGTATGTGGGGCACAGCAGGTGCAGGGGGTTGGCACCCTGCCACCCTGGATTCCCTATGGACACACAGTCTGGGATTGCCTCCTGCTGCAGCTCTTCCTGAGGCCCTCTAGTGGTTTCCTGGCAGATGTTTGGGATGTTGTTTGCCGTTGGTATCACCTTTTTCCATCCATCTCTCCCTCCATCCATCCATCCATCTTCTGCCTTGTGGTGCAGAGTGCTGTCTGCAGCCTGCAGAGATGAAGTTCCTTGCCAGGAGATACCCAGAGGGACAGAGGAGGTTCAACATATTCCTTGTTGAAGGAAGTCTGAGTGAGGAACCTGCTCCATTGTTTGTGTTGTAATTGTGTCCCTGCACCTGATAAAAGTAAATGCACAGGATTCCTGCCCATCTTCTGCCGTTCCTCTTATTACTTTCCTGTTTCCAGGCTTTGGAGGATGAGCTGGAGGAGCCCAAGGTGTTAGAGAAGGGCACCCATGGTTCAGATGACTGTTGTTGGTTGTGCTGGTGCAGCTGAGCTGCTTCCAGTGTCACCTCAGCGAGGCTTTGGAATTGGTGCATTTCAGCAACTCGATGCCGAAGGAGTAAAGCACATTGTGTTCACCCGTCTGCTATCTAAACTCCTTTCTGGCTTTCCCTTGTGTTCCATGTTTAAATTCAGAACGCTCGTCCTCCCTTCCAGGTCTTTCCCAATGCACATCCCACCCTCCCACCTGCAGACGATCTGGTTCCCCTTTCCCAGAGCTGCCGCAGTCCTGCGGCTCCTGAGGAGCCCCAGAGCTGCCCCAAACTGCCCCAAACCAGGAGCTCTTGTTGCTGTGCCCCATCGTCAGGGGATGAAATGCTCCTGAGCTGTGCTGAGGGTCCAACACCTGACATTCTGATAACTTCTGTTCCATGGGGAAGCAAAACTGGGCATCATACCCAGACCTCAGTTAGAGACCAACCTGCCTCCTTCAAACTGCGGTGCACTGAGTAATGTTAAGGCAAGTTTTGGCAAGAAAACCCTGGTAAGGGAGTGTACTTACCTCAGGCATTTTCTAGGAATTGTGCTCAGACCCTGGAGCAACACAGGCAGCCACAGTTTGGGACCTTGTAGACGCAGAGAACCCTCTAAACCCAATTCCTCTTGTGCTTTCCTTGTGCTGGGCATAAGCACATCTCAAGCTCTTTCCATATTCATGAGAAGAGACAAGGAAGAAAGGTTGAATTTCCCAATAGCTGGATTATTCCAGAGCTGTTACAGGGCAGCTTTCTGTAGCATTTGGTATAATCCAATAAATAGTTCACAGGCTGAAGTTTATCTTTAAAATCAAATAATCCATAAAACAAACGCTCCGACCCAACAAACCTGTTGTTTGTCCTGCCACAATGAACAGGAATGTTTGCACCTGACCCTCATTGCAAATGGGTTCTATTCAGAATTGGACTTGTGGGTGGTGGTTTTGGTCTCTGCCATGTGACATATGGACATGCAGTGGCCTTGTCTGGCGAGTGTTTGGCACAGACTTTCTCCTTTTTTGTGTTTCCTGAATTGCTGACAGCTTCGTGTGGAAAGTGGGTGTTGGACACCCACAGGTGGAGGGAGAATTCTGAACCAAAAATTGCCTGGATGGCGAAATGTGCGTCATGATTTTTCCCTTCCTGGAGCTGAATCTTCTTAGGATTAGGCAGAGCAGCCCCAACATCCCCAGTGCAGGCAAGCAGAACACTCAGCTGATTCCCTCCCTGACAACCACAACAAATTGAAAGCTGCTTCTTTAGAATTCCTTCCTTTTGTCTAAACCAGTTTTCTGACCTGTTGTGAACTAATTAATAGGCACAACTTTCTGTTCCGTTGACCTGAGTGTGTCCATCCCAGAGGCGGATTTCTCTTCCTTCCAAAAACCAGAGGCACGTCCTAAATTCATCCTCATGCGGTTGTTCTGCAGCAGAGCCACTGCACCATTAGCTGTTAATCGTGTTTTAATTCAAATGTGTTTGTCACTAGTGCTGAAAAAATCCAGGAGGTTTGTTTTTTGCATTGCTAGGAGCCACAGATACTCCTGAATGCATCTCAAGGTGATATTTAAGACAGAAATGGGTCCTTACACGCTGCTGGCTGTGCCTATAGGACGTGAGAAAGCATTTCCTAGTGTTTTTCCCTGCTCTCCCACACTATGATGAGGACAGAGCTCTCGGTAGATAAAGCACAGGTGATCAAACTGTATCAGGCTGAGCCCTGGATGAAGGCAGCGCTTTATAAATGATGGTCACCTGAAGTTTTTATTCGAGGCACTTCCTTAACTACGTTTCCCACCAAGATCCCTGCTCACAAATCTTTATCCTCCCCCCTTGCCATAAGCAGAGAGATGAAGTTTGCCTCCTCAGCATCGGCCCAGAGACCAGGAACTGCAGTTCATCTTAGTCTGTGCTCTGATATCATCTGGCTTTTCTTTTTTTTCCCCTTTTCTCTGAAAGGTCAGATGTTTTTCGCTGACGTTAAGTGTGTTATGAGGTCAAACAAATGAACGCTCATGAAATGCTTTTGCAGAAAGCTGCATGCAGCAGATAATTCTGTGTGTGTTCATCTCTCTGTCAGATAAACGCAGCTGTAGGATTTCCTGCTTTACTCATTGTTCTGGGGCAGTGATGCTTGGCAGGCCTGGACAGAGGGGTCAGCAAACTCCAGATTAAGGGATTGCTGTTGTGTTGTTCTGTTTGGGATTCATTTATGTCTCCAGTGGGCTCTGGTAGGGGGGGTCTGTGTGTTCTCCAGCTGATCAGGAAAGTTTGGCACGACAGTATAGGAGGGAAGAGGTAAAACTTGGTGTATTTAGTGATCCATCGTGAAGTAAAGGAGGGATTGCACCATTTCATTACAGATCAGTCAGGTCTAAGGTTCAGACTCGGTCTGGTTTCTCACTCAGGAATCAGTTGAAGTGCTTGCCAGCCCTTGCTCGTGCTTCCCTCCAGATGGTCTGTGCCTGGAATCCGTGTCTCCCAGACAGGGCTCGGTGCTGTGCCTTGGGATCCGATTGCACTTGGCCCCAGAAGGAGCACACTTAGTCTCCTGCTTCCGTGCACTTGGAGGCTCACAGATTCCAGGCTCTGAGCTCCATCAGCGCTGGGATGTAACGTATCAGCTGCTGAATCAGGGGCTTGGAATTTGGGGATGGTTCTGTTGTCTTGTGACTGTAAAGGTTGGCCCTTGGGTAGCTCAGGAAGGCTGGGAGGTGTTGCTTTTACACCTCACCAGCAGAAAATAAGGAAGGATTCTGCCTCGTTTTACACCTGGTTTCTGCCCTGTTGCAGATTTAGGGTGCAGTCCTCAAAGTGCTCCTCACCTTGGAGGTGAACTCAGTGCTCTGATGCAAAGCTGACTCAGCTTTGACAGAATTCTGGTGCACCTGGAGACCTGGGGCAGGATACCGGTGAGGACTGTCTGATTTCTGACTTTTCTGATTAGAGTCAAAGACAAATCCTGCTGAAATGCAGAGGTGCAGCCTTGGAGCAAACGGTGCCCAGGGAGCCTGCCTGGCAATTGGGCAGATCAGTTCCTGGCAAGACCCCCCTTTTGAGGGGGGGGGAACTGAACCCTTCTGTGTCAGGATGGGCCCTGCAAAGCCAGAGCTGTAACTTTAATTGGAAAAGGTTAATCTGATTACTTGGTGTTTGCAAAGAGCTTTAAGAATGAAAACTGCTGTGGAAGCGCTGACCGCTATGATCAGGAGAGATATGATCTATCAGCAGTTTCATTGATGAGTAAGACCCTTTTTTTTTTTTTTCTTTTTTCCCATTTGACTGTGAGGGAGCTGCCTCCTGGAGAGCAGAAAAAAATATTTAGGAAAAAGAGGTAAAAATGGGTGTCCTGTTGTCATACTGGTGTCACCCCCCTGTTGAGCAGGAGGTTCAGTGGGTAACACTTCCAGAAGCAACTTAAATACCTTGAATCTGCTTTTCCAACCATGTCAGAGAAGACCTGGGAGAAGTGCTGAAGATGGGGGTTTCCATAAACACCACTTTAGTGTTTTGTCCACTTCAGGAGTTGCCATTGTAGGTCAAGTGGAGGGGGGTTATTTCTTGGTTTTCTCATTTTGGGGATGGGTGGTGGTGGCAGGGGAGTAGCTGGTGTTGTTCCAGTGTTTGATGTACAAAGTGCAGGCTCAGAAACTGAACAGAATCACATGTTTTATGGAAAGGAAAATCCTCCTGGGAGGAGCAGGCAAGAGTTCATGGTTAATTTGTAGAACGTGCATGCACACCGTGGATCAGGGAAGGGGACCTGCTTCCTTTAGGCCTTTTCCATCCTCAAAAGAAACATTTGTAGCTTATAGGTGTGGGATCTGAAAAAGTGATTTCTACCAACACAAAGAGACTCAGCCTTGAGCTGCCTTGCAGGTGCTGTCAGATGATGTTGCACTGTAAAATGGTGTTTCCATCCTGAATAGGGTTTTTAACTGTCTCTTGCTATCAGGAACAGTCTTCAGAGGCTGTGCCTTCCTTTGGCTGCTGTCAGATGTTCAGATAAAAAAAAAATAAAAGTACTAGAGTGCAGTTTATGGAGTGGCTTCAGCCTTCAGAACTTTCAGGGAGTTATGAAGGAGAGTGGAATGCGGGAATCCTCCACTTTCCATGTGGAAACTAGGGCAGAATGGAGAGAAAAACTGGTTTGGTGGCTCGTGTGCTCGCCTGCTGGCTGAGAAAACCCAGGTCTGGCTCCCAGTTTTCCTGTGGGATTCTGGGGTGTCCCATCAGTGAGTGACCCAGGCCAGGAGCTGGAAGGGCTGACTCTGGTCCCCACTTTTCCTCTGGCTTTGTCAAGAGCTAGGCCTTGACATGTGCAGTTCCACAGAGGTCTCTGGGAGACCAGGCTTGATGAAAATCATCTCAGCACCTCTGTAGTCATTTCCAAACCCATTAAGTGCTGGAAGAATGACTGGAGATTGCAGTGCTGGAGCGATAGGGAGATGGCAGACAATGGCAGCAGGGAATGGTGAGGGCAGTCAGCAAGTGAATAAATATCTGTGCTCCTGACCTAATCCACAGACATCACTCCTGTCTCCTGGCTGCTCTGCCTCTTCCCTGCCCTGGATCAAACCCTAAATCACCCTGTGGGCTGGGAGACCGTTGTCACCTCTGTGAGCTGAGCGTGGTGTCTCTTGTTTTCCGAGCGCAGGTTTGTGCGAAGTCCCCTCTCCTGTGCCCGACTCTGTTCCTCTGAAGCGTCACCAGCGTGTGGAGCCTGCCCCACACACCCCTCCCCTGCCAAACCACGGCCTTTACCTGTGTGTTCCGGTGTTTCCCGTGCGACCCGTCCTGCGGGAGTGCCTCCTGGGCCACCCCAGAGTTCACCCAGCGCTCCGTGGCTCCAATGGTGAAGATGACAAGGTCCAAGACTTTCCAGGCATATCTGCCTTCGTGCCACAGGACCTACAGCTGCATCCACTGCAGGGCCCATCTGGCCAACCACGATGAGCTCATTTCCAAGGTATGTTCCCAGCCTCACCTGGCGAGAAGAAGGTGTGCGTTGGCTCACGCTCCAGGTCACCTGCCATGGAAGGGCCTGGCCTTACCCAGTGCCTCCATTTTCACTTGGAACACGGGCCCTCGGCCCAAAGGATCTGTTTGTGAGCTGCTGTTCTTATTTTAAGTGATTGTGGTCTTGAACGTCCTCATGAGGGGCAGATACTGATCTCCTCACCCTGTGACTGTGACAGGACCCAAGGGAGCAGATGGAGCTGAGTCAGGGAGGTTTAGGTTGGATATCAGGAAAAGGTTTTTCACCCAGAGAGTGGTTTGGGCACTGGAACAGGCTCCCTCAAGGCAGTCAGTGGTCACAAGCACCAAACCTGTCTGAGTTCAAGAAGTGTGTGGACAACACTCTCAGGCACATAATGGGAATCTTGGGGTGTCCTGTGCAGGGGCAGGAGTTGGACCTGATGATCCTGATGGATCCCTTCCAACTCAGCATATTCTATGATTCTATGACCTTGAAAACAGCAGTGGGGACAGGATTCCAAATCTAGCCCTCTGGAGTTCTTGCAGGTGGTCTGACCCTTCCCATGAGCCTCCTCCCTCTCTTTTCCAGTTGTGAAACCTCACCGGTGGTCAGGACTGTGGAATTCACCTTCCCAGTACTTGTTGTTCAGGTACACACCCTTCAGCAGAGCCGGGGGGGTTGTTGCATGGTCATGGTTTGGAGAAGTGTCTGGAGAAGTTGTCTCTGTTAAACTCAGAGCTGGACCAAGAGGCAAGACTAAAGCCCCTGCTTGAGGGAAGGTTCTCTGATGCCTCTGTCAAAATGTGGGATGGGTTCTGAAGACTCCTGAGTTGCTGCTCAAACCCTCATATTTTTGCCACTCTATTACCAGGACACTTTGCAGTGAAAAAGCAAGGGGTGGATGGTTGGGATGTGCTCTGAGCTGGGGAGTGTGGAAAGGTTCTGTCCTGTGTTCTCATCTGTTCATCAGAGGGTGAAGGGTCTTGAGGATAAGGTAAATTAAAAGCTTTCAGTAAACCAGGGGCCTTTGCAGAGGGAGCAGGGCAGTAAGAGGATCTCGTTCTGAGGCGTGAAAACTAAACTTGCTCGGAGTGTGTGTTGGAGCCTGCAGTGCCTGGCTGCGGTCAGGCCTCGAGCTTCCAGGATTCGGCTGCCTTGGAATAACTGTTCCGTAAAGTTTATTCAGCTTGCAAAATCTGTGTTCAGAAAAAACAGACACAGCAGAAGATTTATGAGCCGGGGGGACTGGAAATTGGTGCTCTGAGCTCCGTGTGTGCAACTAGATCGGAGCAGCTTCTTGGAGCAGCCTTGGGAGAAAGACTGGGATCAGCAGAGACAGAGGTGCTGTGTCCATGGGGAAAGTGTGCAGTGCTTCCCCTCTTCCTGCTGGCACAGAAAAGATTGCAAGGTGTCACCTTGCACCAAGGGCATCTGTCCTTGCAGGGTTGGCACCAGCAGCCCTGGAGATCCTTCTGGATTTCCGTGGTGGGAGCTCAGACCCGTCACCTCCCGTCGGAGTCTGTCTCCTTCCTTTTTTCCCCTGGCTGTTGCGTGGGCCAGGTTGGTGTGTTACCTCTGTGGCGTTGTCTCCATGCCAGAAACTGGAATTTAAATGTTCTGGGATGAATAATGCTGATTGCAGGCTGCTCCAGTTTGGGGTTGTGCAGTTTCTGAGCAGACAGGATTCCCATTAGGATGTTACTCCGGGGCTCCTTGTGTCCTGGTCCAACTGCAGTGGTTCTCAGAGCTGTCCTGGAGGGACTGCAAAGCCTTCAAAGAGGAGGAGGTTGTGCATTTCCTCAACAGAAAGGAGTTTTGGAATGTAAATGTAACCGCAGTCTGTGCCCAGGGGGGAAAATACCTTCAGCTTTTTGGGGCAGCTCTGAGACTTCAGGCTGCTGTGCTCAGTGAGATGGGGCAGGAAAGCAGGGCAGTGACTCCCCTGCCTGTTCACTGGCAGAGTTGATCCCCTGGATTTTGTGTTGGGACACAGAAGGTGCTTTGCTGGATGAAGAAGGAGCTTGTTTTCCTTGCTGCTTTTGCAGCAGATTAGAGTTTGTGCTCTGCTTTTTTTTTCTCTCGAGGTAGCTGGTCCCCAGCCAGGGAAAACACAAGGCTGTGCATTCCTGGTGCTTTCACCTTTGGTGCTTCCTTCCTTCCCCTCCTTGTTCCATGCCCATGCTCCAGCGCAGCCAGCTTTGCAGGCTAAGGAGCTTCCAGCAGGGCAATGCCAGTGCTGCCGACTGCTTGGAATTTTAGCCTCTATCCTGCAGAAACTGCCCAGGAATGCTGACTGCTAAAATACAGACATGAGGGAAGGCAGGAAAGCACAGTATGAGGCTGTGTGTGAATTGTGGAAGTGTTAACTCCGCTGAGCTGAGGGATCTGCTCCTTCCAAAAGTTCATTTAGACTGAGGTGTAAATGAAGAGTTGGGGCCACAGCGCTGGGGGGAGCACTAGCAAAGGGTTTGGGGGTTTAGGGTTTATTTCTCAGGGCTGTACACGTTCATAAGGCGCATCTTTGTATCATTGAAAACCATATAAAAGTAGTTGTGCAGCCATGATTTGTACAAGTGGCTGTCTAACACAACATCCCTGCCTCGGGGGGTGGGGGGGCTTCCAAAATGTGTAGAAACTTTCCCAGGCAAACTTTAAATAGTTGGTTTTTTTATCTGTTTGAGTTGAGTTGGAAACATCTCCCCGAGGCCTTGTGCGGTTCTTTCATCACAGCATCAAGAACCAGGCAGTGCAGTTGTCGTGCTTGTTTTCCGTAAGAAAATGTGGCAAACGGAAGGAAGGAACAAGCGCCGTGAGGATGGAAAAGGGAGTGGGAGATTCTGCAAACTGGAGTGTTTCTCAGCCTGTGGTGTATCTCATCCTAAACCTGACTGTCACTCGAATCGAAACAGCCCAAAATGGCACCATCCTTGGAAACATTCCCCAGGAAACAGGCTTTTATGTAACAGCAGGGTGGTGGGGATTTGGCTCCATGGAATTAATTCCTCGGTTCCTTTTTCCCAACTCGAGTTGTGCGGAGCCCGAGGAGAGCTGGGCTGCTCTGCCTGCCCTCAGCTTTCAGCTCCTCTGGATACACACAGGCTGCAGCCCTGGCTCATGCCCTTGGCTGAAACACGAGCTGGAGCTGAATCCCAGGATTGTTCTGTGTCAATCCATACTTTTATTTCCTCTCCATCTCCCGAGTTTCCCCTCTTAGCCCTTCAGCAACCAGTCTTAACTTACTGTGACTTCCAAGTGTTTTGCCAGCCCTGGGTATCTGAAACTCTTTGACAAATATGCCTTGGCAGGGCAGTTTTTGCTTTCTTTTCTACCTAAGGAAAACCTTGTGCCTTAAAAGGGGTAGAAGGTTCCTCAATAAGCCATTGCTATTTAAAGAAAATAATCAATGCTGAGGCTTTTAAGAAAATCCAAAGCTTGTTACGCGAAGCCAGTTACCAAAATGTTTCTTACTTGTCCTTTTATCTCTTGCAGCCCCAGGGAGAAAGCGGGTTTAGTGGGTCTGATTTGTAACAAGATCTAAATTGTGGGTTGGACCGTCTGGCCAAGAAAGGCCTTATTGACTCAGGAAATAGGAAGGTGATCAGATAGATTGGGTGGAGTTGAGTAACTACTTTTGCTTTGGAGTCTGGATTAGCATGACTGGAGGTTCTTGTTCCCTTGGAGCAATGCATCATTTAAAAGGCCGTGCCAAATTTAGTACATGCTCTTGTTTCACTGATTTTTTTCCAGTGCCTGAGTGGACTCTGGGAACTCAACAGATTCCTGTGTGACCTCGAGTAAGTCACTGGGTGTCTTTGTTCCTCCTCTCCCCACCTGTACAGTTGGAATGCTGCTGTTTTGGTCGGCTCTCCTTGGAAGATGAAGCTCTGGAGCAGGTCCTGTCTGCTCTTCCAAACTGGTACAGCGTGTCCCAATCCTCCTCTGTGCATTTCCTGTAAAAACAAAAGCACTGTGCCAGGGGACTGTACTTAAAAAGCACATTTCAGTATCTTCCAAATTGCCAAAAATGAAGTGAAAGGTACTTCTTGTTACATCTCTCCTTCCCAGGCACAACATCCCGTGGCTTGTGGAATGTTTAAGAAAAATATAAAATTCCACAATCAATGGTGGCAAAACCTCTCCAGAAGGGAGACAGAAAGGGGCTTTTCTTGAGAAATGTGCCTTCTGCATCATTTTCTAGTGGGGCCCGGAGGAACAGTTAACAAAACAGACATTCAGCAAGGTAAAGAGCACCTTTCTCCATCCCAAAGCGACAGATGAGATGCTGGTTCCTGCTTATTCTGTGTTATTCAAACTTTGTCAGCCCTTTTTCTGTTTGGTGCCACGTGTAATTGGTGCCCAGCAAAAAAAAAA
>VZRE01008987.1:36013-52024 GCA_013396775.1 Cephalopterus ornatus | reverse complement strand
GTCCAAAAAAAAAAAAAAAAAAAAAAAAAAAAGGGTGGGAACAGAGAGCAGAAAGATGCCGGCCAAAATTGCCACACGGGTGTCTTGGTTGCTGATTTTCTTTTGCCATGTGAACAGTAATTCAGCAGAAACGTCCCTGATTATGGAAATATGTAGAGAATGTCTTGTGGGCGTCCTGCAGTTTCTTTTTTTTTTTCCTGCATTTCTGTGATCCGACTGCTAAACATTATGCAGTGATGTATCCTCTGAAGCTGCCTAAGGCTTTGTGAGGAGGTTTAGTGTTTCCCTTTGATGTCTGCATGGAGCCTCGGCTGAACATGGATGTGAAATTCCTCAACAACAAAGGGCTGCAGCTCCTCCAGCACTGAGAATTTAGGAAAAATACAGGACTCCTGTGTGCCTGACTTTCTCAAATGGGGTTGGATTGTTAATGAGGGAGCACTTAGAAGCTCTTTCTGATCTTCTCAGTCAGGAGTTGAAAGGTTTATCAGCAAAACTCACTCCCAGTCTTTGTGGCCTGGTTCCTTCGCAGCCTGCAGACTGCTGGAGCACTGTGCTGGCCCAACAGCCCCTCAGCGAGATTTCTGGCACTCTGAAAACATCAAACTTTGCTCCACGTTGCAACTGGGGGACCTTTAAAAGGGATCTGAGACTTTGGTGCAACGTCCAGATAATTCCGGATAATTGTGGATGAATTCAGCTACTTGGAAGCATTTGAGGCACCATGTGAAGGTGAAGTGTGGTGCAGCAGTCGTTGGGGCTTTTTGGTTTGGCTCTTTGCCTTTTTCTTTCTTGTTGTGTGCACAAGGTTTAACGTTCTTGGTGCTTTACTTCCCAGGAACCATTTGTGTGTCAGTTCACCTTGAAAACATGGAATTGTTTGCTGAGGGGGTGGGGGGGGAACATGCAACACAGAAGCTGAAACAATAATCCTAAAATTACCGCGTGGTAATCTTTAATCTAGTGAGGAAAAAAAGGAGGCTTTCAGTGTCCAAGACAAGCCAGGAGAAAAATCCTGTGTTTCCATCATGGGAAAAAACAATGTATGAGCTGAGATGGGTATTCCCTTCTCGTGGGTCAGGTTCTTGCTTTTCATTACACAGGTTTTATCCTTGCTTGAAAAGTAGATCTTAGCCGTTCCCAAATAGGAATTTAAGTTCCCAGCTCCGTGGTAATGAACTCTTAAGGCCGGGAGGAGCCCATCAGATCTGACCTCCTCTGGAACATGGGCCAGTGCATTTCATCAGGATTGCAGCAGTTCTTTCAGGGAAAGCACTTAGTCTCCATTTGAAGACTTCAAGGGGGGGGAAATTCACTGCTCCCTTTGGTCATTTTTTCCCGGTGGTTAATCATCCTTACCATTAAAAAACCAGAGACTTTGTATTTAGGTTTGTCTGACTTGTGCTTCCTGTCATTGGCCATTATTTTTCTTCTTTTCCTGATAAAATACATCTCTAGTACCTACTATTCCTTGCTGTAAAAGGATGGGAAATGCAAGTCACCAAGGTCGCTCTTGATCACTTTTTTTGGGCAGGCTAAACAGATTCAACTTTGTCATGGTGCAATCTCTTTTTTTTTTTTTTTTCCCAATTCCATTTAATTTTTGTGGTTCTCTTCTCCATCTTTAGCATTTCAACATCCTTTTAGGAATGGGGACAGGGCTGGTCTCATTGTTCAGACTCAGCAGTAGCATCTTCTCAGCACATCATTTCGTAACTGTGTTGGTCTCCCTGGCTCAGCCCTGCACAGAAAGCTGCTGTTCATTTATTTGCTGTAGCTCTTCATGCCACCAGGTTTATCAGTTTTATGCACATTTCTAGAAGCTGTCCAGTAGCTCTTGGATCCTGCTTTTTGGCTCTGGTTCCCTACTGAGTTGCCACTTCCAGGTATTATTCAGAGTTTGCCCTTAATTGCAAGTGCCAGAGTTGGAGCTGTAAGTGATGAACAGCAAAGTTGAGTGTGTTTTTTAGCTCCCCATTTCACTGCTGTGAACGTGAGGGAAGGTGTCTTGTAGTTCTTGGCTTCCCTGAAGTTTAAAATGAAATCATTTTTAAGATTAAATTGTGGATTGAGAGGCTTTCAGTTTTCAGCAGAACAACGTGTCATCCAGGTTGTTAAATGGGCCTTTTCCTTCGCAGGAGGTTGAGTGTTTATTAGGCAGGAGTGGACTTTTGGAGACAAACTCACACCAGGACCCTTTTCCAGACAGGTTGGGGTTTGCAGTGGGTCTGTTATTCCAGTCCCTCTGAGCAGCCTGTGTTGGAGAGGGAATAAACAAACAGTGCCCTTTGCAGGAAAAAGTCAGGATATGAACCCTGAGCTGTGTCCTGAGAATTTGTAGTGCCTATTCCACAGCCCAGCCACCTCAGTCAGGTCTTTCTGTCCCGACTAATTGCTTCCTCTGGGGTTTACCCTACAAGTCCCTGTGTTCCCTGGGATCATAGTGTCCGTAGTGGGATCAAAGGCAGGCAGGATCAGGCCTCTTATTTAGTCAGGTTGTTTAATAGAACAAGCCTGAAGTACTTTGTACCTCTTTGTATAACTGTGTTTATACAGCAATTAACTCCTGTGTGATTTTTAAAATATTTCGTTCTCTTCCAAAAAAAAAAAAAAAGAAAAAAAAAAAAAAGAGAAAGAGGGGAAAAAGGTAATAAATCACAATAGTTTTGAATTCCCTGTCAAGGAGGAAGAACAGGGTAAAAATGGATTTTTCTAATCCATCACTTTCTTTATGGAAACAGCTCTGCTTTCATCTGCTGCTTCCTCTGCCTAAGAATTGATGACCTGGGCATAAATAAAATATTGTTCCCATTTATTATCCAAGGAACTGCCAGGGACGAAGGACAGTGAATCATCAGGGTTTGTGCTGCAACTGCTGCAAATCCTGAACAACTGGAGCACGGAGCTGATCAGGTCTGAGCCTTCCTGGGTTTGGGGGAGAGGGGGGTTCAGTTGGAAGAGGAGGGAATGCCAGCAGGATCCAAGGCTTGCCTGGTGGGGGGAGCTGTCCTGGGAGCTTCCCGTGCCAGGTGTGTGCTTTTAATCTGATTTATTGCTGTAAAAACTGTAATTGTCACACACACACACACTGGACTGTGAGGGGGGTTTCACCTGCTGCCCTTGGGGAGGAGGCCCTGACTTCTCAGGAGGAGACTCTGGGGGTAATTCCTATTTTAGAGCAGCAGGGAATGCTGTCAGGGAGCTCTTGGAGGAGTCTGTCCCCACCGTTGGGCCTGGCAGTTTTTCCCATCCAGGAGAACTGGAAGGGGAAGGATTGAGGCTGGAGCAGACAAGGAAACTCCACCCAGAGCAAATGCACAGCAGTGTTCCCATGGCAATCACAACTGTTAGAATAAGTAGCTACAACAAGGGTGGAAACTGAGACTGGATACCTGGAATTTGGAGATTTCCAGGGAACTGTCGGAATGAGTTAAAATCAGATTAAGCTTGAGCTGCTCGTGGAGTATCTCAAATATGAACACCTCGACTCCAGCCCAGGAATAAAATAAATTTCAGTATCACAACACTTTTTTTATGATGAAAATTCAGAATTAAGGCAGTGGATTAAGCAATGAAGGGGAACTTTTGATGAACTTCTCAGCAATAAGGTGTATGTTTGGTGGCTTCATCAGTGGGTCTTACCCAGGGACAGAGAGGAGCTGCTGCCCTGGACAGATCTGCTTTTGCTGAAGAGCAAGTCTGCTCTCCCTGTCAGCACTGCTGCTATTATGAGCTGTATTGATGGCAAACAGTGCTCCCCTGATACGTGGACACTCACTGGTGTGCTGCTAATTAAATCACTTGTTGTGTTAGCAGTTTCCACCTCCCATCCCAGCTCTGCTTTGTGTTGGTCTCTAAAACCCATGCAGTGGCAATAATTGATGTGGAAATAAAGGGCTTTGCCCTCCCCCCCGCCACTGCTCTTTAAAATGACTCGATTGTTGGGGGCTTTGAGCCTACAGGAAAGGATCAGAGTTAACAATCAATGTGGCCTGAGTGTGAAGCCCTGGAAGATGTGGGTTTTCATTTCCTTCTCCCATCTCGTGTCACGTAGACCAGTGAATGTGGACTTCCCACCTCCTTCCAGGAACTGCTGTGGGAGATGGCCTGTCCTCCTCTAGGGCTCCCAGCAGCACTCCTGGTGTGCATCCTGTGAATAAAGGTCCCTCCTGGCAGCAGGGACACCTTGGAGGTTTACTTTATTTCAGTGGGGATGAATGTCAGTCTGCTGTTGCAACTGGTCTTCTACTCCCTGTCCAGCAGGAATTAACCTGTGCTCTTCCTGGGCATTCCCACGGGGCTAAAAATGCTCCTCAGACAATGCACTTACTCTTATTTCGCCTGATTAAGGAGTCTGGTGTCAGCAAATGTGTCGTTGCACAAGTTGGAGATCATTAGGAAAGCCCAGATTGCCCTTAGTTCTTCCCCCTGGGAGAGGTTGAGATCAGATCACAGCGAGTTCTCCCTGCACTGCACGGGGATGTTGTCCAGCTTTGTTCCCTGGAGCAGTGGAAGGGATGGAGGATTGTGCACCCCACAAGGAGACAACAGGAGGTGGTCACAGAACTCGGGGCTAAATTCCCTTTCCCCCTGCAAGACGTTTGGTAGATCTGGAATTCTTGCTCTGAAATGGGGGCACGTGGCACCCATCCATCCATCCATTCATCCATCCATCCTCACAGAAGCTGTGCTGCCTTTCCTCTCTGTTGATGCAGGATTTTCCTTTGGCAGAGGGAAGCAGAACAGGAGAGGAAGGGAGTGGTTGCTCCCTGCTGCAGTGCCCAGGCTCCCAGCTCTCCTGGGATGCAGGGCCCGTGGTCCCACACGTCTCCTCCCTTCTTGGGCTGCAGAGAACAGGGATCTGTCTCCTGAAGCTGCTCTGCTTTTCTCTGCCCCGAAATAAATGGGAATAATTGCTTTTAAAAGTAAATACTCCATCTGTTCTTTTTCCCTGCAGTATTTCCTTCCTTTTTCATCTTAAAGTCAAGTTTTGAAGCGCAACAACAGCAGCAGCCAGAGACCATCAAAATCACAAGAGAAGCCCCAAAATATTGTGAAGTTTTATAGAAGTAATAAATTCAGTGTATTTTCTTTTTTTGTTTGCCTTCAGTAGTTTGTGCCTTTAGCGTTCCCATTTTGAAATCCCACTTTGAAGTCTGCGAGCTGGAAACACATTTCGAAATAAATAGGAACAGAGTCCAGGGTCCCAGGGCTTTAGGAAGGAGGGGGGATAGCACAGGGCTCGTGATAACACGATGAGAATTCAGTGTTGTGATGGAACTGAGGCAGAGGGTGGAGGAAGAGCCTGCCAGGCATTTGAGGGACCAGGGGACAGAGTAGATGGCAGCTATTTTCTGGATTTTGCCATTCTTTATGGAGTTTAGCTCAGCTTAATTTGTGTTAGAAACCCGTGTGCCCGAGGCAGAACAAACCCCTTGATCTCGGGCAATTTGCGTTTCCCTAAACAGTGATCTCCATTAATTACAGAGCCTCGGAAGAGATCTCCTTCCAGCTGCAATCCAAAATCTCCCCCTTGGAAAGAAACCTCCCGCCCTCCCCTTCCCCCGTGGTGCTAATGGACAGTGACACATGGATTAATGACCGGGAATGTGCCCCTGGATCCTGACCCACTTAAATCCCTCTGTGCAGTTCCTGTGCCCGGGAGCAGCAGCCCCGTGGGAGCGTCGGTGTCACCTTCGTGCTGTGCTGACGTGTGGCCGAGCACGGCTCCCGTGGATCAGGCAGCACTTCCAACGGGATCCTGCACGGACCCATCCTCCTGGGCAGCAGGGATATTGTGGAGATGGCACTGCAGAGCAGCTGCTGCTTTGTGGTTCAGGGTATTTTTTCCCCGCAGCGTTTTTGGGATTTTTTTTTTTTTTTTTTTTTTCTTTTTTTGTAATTCGGCTTCAGCTCCTGGAAATGTGAGGGGACGAGGGAATCTCACTTGGAAAACTAAACCGGAAAAAAAAATAATTTGGAAATAATTTAAAATTAACTATTAATTAAGTTTTCATGAGTATTTGAAGGATCGGGGCGGGGGGGGCATTGGAACACATGGATTGCAGAGCACAGGGGCTCTTGTAGGTTGGAGTAGGGACGGAAGAGGCTTCAGCTTCCTCCTCTCAGCATCTTTACAACTCTGCCCTTCAGTCTCTTGTTGTGGCACAGGGAGGGAGGACTCGGACCTGGCTCTCAGCACGTGGATGTTCCAAGAGCTGAAGGTTCTCCCCTCATGGCAGAGCAGGAATTGATGCTTTCTCAACAAAAGTGGGATGTAGTGGAAGCGTGAGGTTCTTCAGGCACTGATAATTTGCCCTGTTAATTGACCTTTTTTTCTGGCAGTGTTACCATAAGCCTTTGTTGTCAAGCAGCATTTCTTTCCAGTGATGCCAACAGGATAGGGATAGGGATATCCCTGGATAGGGAGAGTTCATGGCTGTGTTTTCAGACTTTTTGCACCTTCCTGCTCATAGGCTGCATAACCTGGGACACAAACACAGTGTGGAACTGCTGGGACGGAGCTTTTCCAGGGATGGAACATGGCAGAGTTGGGGTTGTTCCCTGTGTGTTTGCGCAGCAACATAAACTGCTGAGGAATAAGGCCGTGCTGAATTAATTGAATTATTTCAGAGATGAGTTTGGTCCACTAATTTCATATTGATTCTGGGCTTTAAATAGCGTTAAGGACCCATGTTAAAACTCAATTAAAACTCAGGAATGCAGTGGGAACAGGGTAAGGTCGCATCTGCGCACGAGGTGGAATAATGTAACTGTTTCCCTTGACATGGGTCTGTATCTGGTGTAATCGGAGCTAAATTGAATCTCAGTTTAATCTGATCATGGGCTGCCCCTTCTGTGAGGAAGAACAAGGTGGAATTAATGAGCCCTGAGGAGGTCTCTGAGGCCTGTGTGGATAACAGGGACCAAGTAATTGAACTTGTGCTCCCTCGGGAAATACTTGAGTGTGATGTGAGTGGATGGTTGAAGTGGCTGGTGCTGGCCAGGGCAGCCCTGGAATCTGCAGCAGGGGTTTTATTTGTTATATTTGCCAGTTTTCTTCCCACCGTGCAGTGACTCACAGGGAACCTCCTGGCAGAGCCATCGTACACCTGGTGTGGGGGTTCCTCTAAACACACTGCAGGGCCCAATCTTCTTAATCAAACCATTCTGGCCATAATTAACAGGGCTTGAAAGGTGCCGTTGAGGCAGAGCTTTCTGCGGGACGTTGGTTGATAGGTGGGATAACAGCTGGTGGGAACTGGGATTGAGCGTTCCAGGGAGTGGGATGAGCATGAGGAGAGCCTGGGGATTGGGGCATACCTTCATACACAGACTCACGTGCACTCCAGTTGCCCTGACATGACGCTTTGTCTTACTTAGAGGTCTCCTCGCCCTGTTCAAGCTGTGTTTTATGGGAACACCTCACCCTCGGATGTTTAAGGGTCAGATCAGCAGCCAGAACAGATAAATCTTGCATTCAGCGTTGCGCAGATGACTGGAGCAACTCAAACACCAAAGTTGTACAGGATGATGGGAAAGAAACAATCACAGATCTTCTGAATGGGGGTCATGGGGCGGATTTTTCTGGCGCAGCCCCCGTGCCCGGGGGTTCATCAGACACTTCTCCTCCTGCTCTGCTCTGTCCCAGCGGAGATACCACAAGCACAGAGAACATGTCCTTTTTTTGCAGAGTCCTGGTGGTCATTTGGTTCCCCCTGAGCTGCCATTCCACGTTGCCAGGCCGTGCCATGGCTCTCTGGAGGTGGCTCTGGGCCGTCTGTTCCATTTGCATCCCCACGGGGAGAGTTATCTGTGGCTTTCAGGAGCGTGGCGGGAAGGGGCACACTCTGTTCCTTTTCCCTCTCCTACCTCTTTGGGACCGGTTGCCTTTTCATTTTTGCTTTATTGGATTATTAAAGGGCTGCCAGCTGGATGTAGGTAAGCGGGGGTTTTCTCTGCTGCAGTCTGCAGAGAACAGGCATCAGCGTGGAGCCATTTAGTCCTGGCAAGTGCTACCTATTTTTCCAGATGATTCCAGCCAGCTCTTTTTGTGTTTAGCCTATTGTCAGATACAGTCACAAAGACTCAGGGTATTAATCCTGTTATCTGTTCAGTGTGTGGAGCTGCTGAGTGGGCCGTGCCGTGAATGAGGAGCTGGAGGTGCTGGGGGGGAGCGGGATGGGGTGTGGGCGTCTTCGGAGCGTGTTCAGAATTCGTGCCTTTTTCCCTGGCATCACTGGTTGAATGTGAAAATTCCCTCCTGTGTCCCCAGGGAGGGGAATGTGCAAGTGCAAAGGTCTGATGGTGTGAAGGCAGGTGGAACTGGGGCAGGCTGGAGTGGTGGAGGGGCACAGCCCCTTCCCTGCAGCCGGAGTGGCTCCCCAGGAATCCTGAGCCATGCTGGGAGCAGACAGAGCTGTGCATTCAACACTTGGTGTTGAGACCAGAATGTAACAAATGGACTCAACCAAACCAACAGCTCCCGAGGTCGTGGGTGCTGGATATACCAGGATTCATGGCCTTGCAGGCTGAGTCCCTCTCTGGTGGCTGCCACGGAGGAGCTGGAGCTGGATCCTGGCTGTGCATCCCGCTTCCTCCTGCGGCAGGCCTGGTTTAGCAGCGTCTGTGAAACTCACACTCCCCTGCTCTGTCTCTCACCAGAGCTGCAGCTCTGCACTGGGCTTCTCTGCCAGCAAACTGGGAGAACTCCCTGCTCCGAAGGACTTGTGTCTGCCCCATCCTGTGGTTACAGAGCAGTCTGTGGGATTGGCCCTTAGCTGGATGCAGGAGAGGGGAAAGGGGAGAAGCCATTTCCCTCAAACTCCCTCCCCGCCTCAAAGCGTTTGTTTTGTTTTGGTTTTGTTTTTTTTGTTTAAATAACAATTTCACAGATCTAATTTGGAACCAGCACAGCTGAGGGGACCATAATGAGTGTCTGTACGTTGGGTGACAGGAACTTCTTAAACCAGGGCAGCTGCCAAAGCATCTCAACGTGGAGCTTCTGCTCTGGGAGGCGGCTTGGCAGGAGAGGATCCGGCCAAACTGCTGACGCCAGGCTTGTGCTTTCCCACCTGGATACTCAGGTCAGCACTCCTTGGGCCCTGCAGCTTTGAGATGCCGAGCAACCCAGAAAGCAGGGAAGGTTTCTGAGTGTGAGTGTCAGGAGGAAGGAGCTGTCGTGCCTCTCAAATCCCCAAAGCCCGTGTTGTTTCTTGGAGGGCTCAGCCAGGATGGGGCGAGGGGGGGTTTGCTGCTGGCATTTACAGATGTGTTTCCAGCCAGACACTGAGCATTAGCAGTGCACAGAAAAATATGTGCTTGGGCTTTCAGTGGGAAACAACAGCAACAACAAAAAAGATCCTTTCCATTTCTTCCAGCTGGAAAGTAATGCCAGGAGCTGTTATTTCAGGGAACAAGAAGTCTGGATTTCTCTGTGTTTGTGTGTGTGTGTGAGATGCACCTTTGAATGTGTATCTGGAAAATCTACCCAGAGAAAATGCAGAGTGTAGAAAGTAGGTCTGACTGTCACTTCAGTGAAAACCAAGTGTGTTTTGGAAATGTCTCTGTGTGTTTCTTAAAAAAACAAACAACTACAAAAACAAAGACAAGAACATCTGCTTGTGTATAAATATACCTGTTCTTTCTGGGTTTGTACTTCCCATTACAGCAGGTGCCAATTTTTCTGGAGTGGCAGAGGAGCACAAACATCTCCAGAAAATGCTCAGGTTACAACACCTGGATAAAACCCTCCTGTGCCACCTTTGTAGGGATACGGTCAGCAGAGGGGAACTTGTGGTTGCCAAACTTCTCCACCTTCTTTTTGTATGTTTGGCCAAATCCTCAGCTCGCTGGAGGGGGAATATTAAGACAGGAGCAGCCCTGAGAGCTGAGCAGTGGTTTGTTGAGAAGTTCTGCTTGGACAGGAGATAATTAATGTGATTTTTTTTTCCCAGTGACCACCCTTAGGTCACCTAAAGCACTGGCTTGAGCTGGAAGGAAGGGCACCTCTGAAAGGATGCTCCTGTGCCTGAGAGTGGAATGGAACAATGTCCAGTGAGCCCCAGCACAGCTGATGGGGTTGCTTTTGTTTATTAAAGACAGGCCTTTGTGCAGCAGCAACGGAAAATCCTATTTCTGTACCAATAAAAACCTTGCTCCCATGGTTGTTGTTATTGGCAAACTCAGTCCCTTTGGTGTTTATGGAAAAGTATTTACTGGGAAAGGCCTGGATGGTTAGCAAGCTTCATCTGCTTCCATTTTGCTTTGATGGCACACGTGTTGCTGTGGGACTTGGTGTGTCATCCCTGAATCCATGTTCCCAGGCTGGGATCCCTGTCCTGCAGCATGGACAGCCCGTGTCCCTCCTGTTCAGCAATTCCCAGGGTGTTTTGGAGCAGCCAGGCCAGGCCCAGTTGGATGTGGGGTATCAGCCAGCTGACAGCGACAGTAACACAGAACTGCTGCGGGAGGATTAAAGGAAGCTTCTCTAATAAATGCAATTACACAAACATACTTGAGCCATGTGTCCTGCTTAATTCCTTCCCAAGAAAAGAGGCATTCCTCAGGGTACTGCCTTTGTCTGGCTGACAGAGATATCCAAGTGCCTCGGGCATCCTCTCTGAATCCAGAGTGGCTCTTCTGTGCCCTGAGTGACAACTAATATTGGGCTTCAGATCCCTCTGAAGAATAGTTATTCCTCCAGGACTGAGTGGATTCCTTGCCAGGCAGTGATTTTGTAGCTGGCAGAGCCCTTGCTGCCATCCAGACCTCACAGGCAGCTGGCACTGCTGGCCCTGGCTCCCTGCCCCTGTGCCCGGGGGCGTTGTTTTTTTGCCTACTGCTCTTTGGAAAGGATCCTTCTGTAAAGGAGGATCTTCCAGGAGGAAGCTGTCGTGGCTTTGACTTTGTGGCTTTGACTTTGTTTGTCCATGAGGCAGGAGCTCTGCAGGAGTGCATCCCTAGGGCTGGACTGATGGAAGGGGACAACCCAAGGAAGTCAGGGACCCCCCCAGGGCTGTTTGATGTGTTGTGAGGTTGCTCTTCACTAAATAAATGACCAGTGTTAGAGTTAAAACCTTGCACGTTTCTCTTTCCCCTCGAAACCCTGTGTCCCACCTTTTAAGGGTGTTTAGTCTGAAATCATCAGCTGAGTTTTTAAGAAAACCATTAAATATTCAGAAGTTCTTGGTGAGGTGCAAGATAAAGGATTAAATAGCCCAGAAAAGCTGCTCTTTGACTTTCCCAGCTCCTGCCCCTCCGTGCAGACATTCCCTGGGGTACCCCACGAGGAAACTTGTGTACAAACAACTGTGCTCTTGCTCATAAGCACCAGATGTTTAATTCAGTGTGTGCTTGTCCAAGTGCATTAAAAATGCAGGTGGCACTTGCTGGTGTCAGGCGGTTTTTGTCAGCAAGGCACCATCACAGGGAGATGTTCCAGAGGTGGCACAGTGCAATCTGCTGGCTCTTGGAATGCCAGGAACACCTCATCCCCTGTTTATATCCAGTCCTAAAGATCTCCTGGACGTCAGTGGGAACGTGAGGCTTGCAGACACCTCAGCAAGGGTGGGGTGTTCCGTAGAGCCCTTGGAGCAGAGGCTGTGTTCCTGTGCACAGCTCCTGGCACGAACAGACCCCAACCTCTCCCTGGGCTCAGCACCTGTCCCTGCAGTTTTCCCAAGGGGAATTCACGTGGTGTTTCAGCTGTGGCAGTGGAGTGAGGAACCTCTGTGAACACTTGTTTTTAGAAAAGGGATTCAAAGCAACATTTGGCGGCCTCTGGGTGATGTTGGGGAGTGGTGTGAAGTTCATAAACAGAAGTGGGGTAGAAAAAAACAATTCAACCCTTGAGCAGCACGTTCCTGTGTGGAAACACTGGTCATTCCAGGGGGTTCCCAGTGGTTTCCCTGCTGTGGAATGGGCAGGGGTTGGAGCTGAGGCAGCTGCTCCCTTCCCATTTGCAGGAGAAAACCTCTGCTCCTCCCTGCTCCTCTCCCAGCGTTTCTCCGTGTGCTCTTTCCCGAGGGCCTGGATCAGAGTTTCCATAACCACCATTGATGCAGCCGTGGAGGGCAGGGCCTGGTTTGGCCTCTTCTCTTCTCCCCCAGCCAACTGAACTTTGTTTTCTTGCCTTTCAGTCCTTCCAGGGAAGCCAAGGACGTGCTTATCTCTTCAATTCCGTGTGAGTACCGCGCGCGCGGCACCTGCGGCCCCGGGGTGGATGGGAGAAAACCCTCGTGAGGAGGAAACAAAAGGATAGTTTCCCTTAAAAAACCTCTGCCTGGGACTTGGGAGCGTGGTGGAAACGTTTGGAGAGAGAGGCAGGAAGTGGCACTGATTCATACTTGATTCCCGGTGAGGTTGCAGATGAGCAGCGAGGAAAAGGTGATTTTTTTTTATCATCAGATTGAGAAATAAGAGCTAATGGATGAGTCACTCTCTGCTCCAAGGATGCAGTTGGACCGAAGAGCCAGAATTTCGTAAATGTAGAGATAAATGATCTCTAAATATGCACTTTTCAGAGCTGACATAAAACCCAAGTATAATTTCCCGGTGACTGAAAATAGTTTGGGTGAGGTCACTGCTGGGATGTCTTTCACAAGAACTGCTGATTTCGGTTCCATTTTTCAATTTTCCATTTGGGAAAGCAAAAGCACCGTTTTATCAATTTGAAAATGAAAATCTCTCTCAAATGCCTAATTAGCACAAGCGACTGGAGTGTTATTAATCTTCTCCTCAGAGCTTCTGGAGTAAAAAAAAATCTCATTTTACCTTTTCGCTCCGCTCTGGAAGTGCGAGACATCTTTGGGTTGTCCTGAACCTCCTGCTTATGCTTTTATAGATTGCAGTAAATTATTGTCAGCTTTACTGGAGGGTTTTGGTGTGGAAAAGCGCTAATAGGGAGCATCTCTGCTTTCCCCCCAGAGTTAACGTGGGCTGTGGCCCTGCAGAGGAGCGGGTGTTATTAACGGGATTACATGCGGTGGCAGATATTTACTGTGAAAACTGCAAAACCACGCTGGGGTGGAAATATGTGAGTACCAGTGTCGTTTGTGTTGCCTGGGGGCAGCTTTGCTCCGGGCCCTTTCCCAAAGGTCTTGGTGTTACGTCGTGGAGAGACCGTTAATTTGGGCGCCCAAAGTGCAGGTTCTCATCTTTTTCCCGTTTTCCCTCCTGCCCTGTGTTTGTTGCATCCGTTCAGAGCAGCTCCTTTGTGCTGGATGTAATTTCTGAATTAAGAATTATTAAGAATATACACTTACAGGCCTGGTTTTGGTGGGTGCCCCTCAGTGCTACTTGCCATAAACGAGGATAAATGTGGTCCCTACTGTCCTTTTTTTCCCTAGATGTTATCAGAGGAATAGAATGCTCCATTAATCCTGTGTCCTTCCCACTGGAGATGCTATTGAACGTGGGTTGATCTGTTTGCTCTCTCTTGCTCTTCATAAATTCAATTAGTTTCAAATAAAGGCTTACGTTACATCCTAATTTCTGCTCCTGCAGGCACACACCACACTGGTTTGTCCAAATGCTCTGACCAGTGTCTGAACAAACCCCATTTTGTATCCGTGGCCTCTGGACAGAAATACTCTTCACTAAGTCAGTTGAAAGCCCGTGAACAGGAAAACATCAAAAATTGATGTGGGTGGAATCCGTGCAGAAACACGGCATGGATCCCACAAATGGAGCGGGACACTGTGTACATCAGTTGAGTTCGTGGTAAACAAATCCCAGTATTCCATAAGCAGCAGTGAGCCCAGGCCTCTCCAGCAGGGAATGACCTTCCAGGTGAGTTCCAGGCAGCGAGGAGAGCAGCTGAGCGGAGCTGAGCTGATGTGGAGGGGGCAGCCTCAAGAACTGAGTCCCCTCCTGGGCAGGGACGTGAGGGATCCCAGGGATTGCCCTCTCCAGTTGTGTGGTGTGGAGGCACTGGGTGTTTCCGTAGCTGTAACCACGGATCTGTGCAGAGCTGCTCCTTCTCCTGCTCCTCCATCTCCACGGGAAGTTTACCATAACCCGTCCCATTCCCAGTGCCGGTGGTTTTACAGCGTGCTCCATCAGAGAGCCTCTGCACCCTTCACAAACCAATAAATTCTCCTTGGAGAGAGGTGGGGTTTGTCACCAGTGATTCCTAAATCCTTGTTTAGTTCCAGGAGCCACCGGCCTACAGAAATCTGCACCTTACATGGTGCCAGTCCTTTTTTCCCAGCCTGTAAAGACAGCCTGAAGCAGGAATTAAGATTCTTCCCACATCATTTCCCTGAAAGCCAAGGGGAACACCTGCAGCTTTACTCCACAGACAGGGCTAAGACTTGCACCAGCATTCCCAGCTCTGATCTGTAACTCTGATTTACCTTCATCTCATTCTTAATCCTTTTTTTTTTTTTCCCAGGAACATGCTTTTGAAAGCAGCCAGAAGTATAAAGAAGGCAAATACATCATTGAACTAGCTCACATGATCAAGGATAATGGCTGGGATTGAGTGGGAGAGCCCAGCCCTAGCAGCGTGTAAGAGAATGCCATCCAACCGAACATTATATCCAAGAGTGAGAGAGTGACTGAACGCTTGGTTCCATGCATTTAGAGGCTCTGCAACCCGGGAGCATCTTCACACCCTTCTCCATCTTTATTGGTGACTGGCCTCTAAATTTCTGTCTCTCTGTCTCTTTGCTTTGTATCTGTTTGTGAGTTGACCCTGGCTGCTTCTCTCTCTGTCCTGGCTCAGAGAACGCACCGAATGCCGAAGCCATTCCCTGTGCCCAGTGCTGGAGGACGAACTGACCGTGGCTCTGGGGTGGCATTTTTACCAGGAGAGGTCTCGGTGCCGGGGGGGGAGGACCCGAGGTTTGGGCAGGAGGAGGTCACAGGGGGTGGGCCCCGAGGGAATCGTCACAGGTTGACCCCGCACTTCTCCTTTCAGTCCTGGTTAAGCAAGGCTTGAAACTTCTCTCCCTGTCAGTGGACAGACAAAATACCTCACGGCTGCTCTCCCTCCCCATCCCAATATTGTGCTCCAGCCCCGGCTGGCTGAGCACAAGTTGCCCCCACAAGCCAGTTGTGATCTGTGTCGTGTCTGCTATTTATGAACTTGTTGTTTGAGGGGGCAGGGCCCGAAGGCTGGGGAGATTCCCTGCCTCTCCTGGTTCTCGCTGCTTCAGGGCAGGGAGGGCCAAACACCCCGGCGGAGCACGGCTGTGGGGAGCACCCTCACGGCTGCAGAAACCAAATCCCGACTCTTGAGCCCTTCAGAGAGGAGGAGAAAACCACTTAAGGCACAAGGAGGCTGGAGCTGCAGCTTAGAAGATAGGACGGGGTGAAAAAAAAGCGTATAGGAGGGCAAGAAGGGAAGTTCCCTAGAGGAGGATGGGGACAGACTTGGTAACAGAGGGTGCCCCTTGATTTCCCAGCCTCCCCTGAGCACCCTTGGGGGTGTTTCACCAATCCTTCACAAGTGCAAGTAGGAAAATGCTGTTACAGGATCTTTTCCTTAAATTCCAGGCCCCAGCCAACGTCTCCATGTGGGAGCCTGGCAGAGAAATGGGGAGAGGAGGGAGCAGAGGACCTGGTGGTTGTATTGCACAGGTGGATATTTCAAGCCATGAGGTATCCCCCCAAAAACCTTCCCCCCTTTTCCCACTCCCAGAAGCCTGCTGCAGGCATGGAGGGGAAATGGGATAGGGAAAAAAAACCCCTTAATAATCTTCCCCCTACCCCAGAAATTATGCCTTGGAGTTTAAAGCAGGGGGTAGATGTGGGCAGCAAAACTGCAAGGGGATAAGTCCCTCCCATTTGAATTTTTCCATTGTGATTCCTGAGGACCTTCCCGAGGTGGATGGAGGGGAAGGAGCATCTTGTGTGAGAGGGAAAGGCACAAATGACAATGTGAAGTTTGCTCTGCAACAGTCCAGCCAGTAACTGGTGCATAACTCAAGACCATTGAACTGAATTAGTTTTATCTCTCTGAGTGAATTTTCTTTTTGTTTGTGGAATTCTTTCAAGTAGGTTAAT
>VZRE01008987.1:0-35973 GCA_013396775.1 Cephalopterus ornatus | reverse complement strand
TGGGGGGGGGCAGAAATCTTCCTTAATCCAGAAGGGAAGAGTATTGTGCAGGGGTTTGTGACTCCTTATGAAACAGGAGCTTTGGAGCTGTAATCTGGTGTTGCTGGATTCCACTCCAGAGAGGCTCGGAGCGGGATCAGGCCTGAGGGGACTGCTGGGACAGAGTCCCTTGGTGTTGAATTGGCAGGGAATGGGAACAGAGATGCTCCTGAGGGATCGGGGGGATCTGAGTGTTGGGTCCTTGTGCTGAAACCCAAACCCAATGAAGCAAAGGCTGTTTTTTCTCTCAAACCTCTGGTTTTTCTGATCTCGGAGAGGGAAGGGAGGTGGGGGCTGGTCTGGCTCCTGCAGTGGGTGGAGTTGGATCAGTTTGGGACCAGCCTGAGGTGGCTCCTGCCCTCACCCTTCTGCTGAGGTGTAACAATTGCTTCAGCTTTCGTTTCTGGCCATCTCTGCTTCCATCATCCACGTTCCCCTCAGAGATAAAAACCTACTAGAAATCAAAAATTCCACAGTACCCACTGTCTGTTCACTCTGGCACTGAGCTGGTCCCGTTTCCCTGTCCTTTGCTTGGGGATCCATGACAGTTTATTGGGTTTTGAGTAGTGGGAGGTAATTTCTGTTCTTCGAGGAGCTCTTGAGTCTCCACAGATACAGAGCCTTTAAAAAGGGGTCTGGTTGGAGCTGGGAGGAGTAAGAGATAATCCCAGATCCTGTGAGTTTGAGGAGAGCACACAGGGCCTCATCTTTTGATGTTGGTCTTTGGAGTGAATCCTGATAAAAAGTGATATAAAAGGCAGGGCTGTCTAGAGAACTGCTCTGAGAAATAAGAACTTCAGAGAGCTGGTTTTACCTGTGTATTTGGGACAAGAAAGGACAGCGATCCATCAGATGGGGCTGTTTTTAACTGGTCACACATGTTGGGCTTTTAATGGCAACCAGTCTAAGCTTGAATATGAGATCTTAATCTGCTTTTAATTGGTTTTGTCCCACCAGCATCCGCAGAGTCACCCACTGCTGAGAGTCTGACAGCAAAAACCCTGTGTGGCTGTGACTGTCCCCATCACCCAGAGGATTACCTGGGGTGGGGGTGCAGTGCTCTGCACAGGGAGACGAGGAGAGAGGGGCTGGTGTTTGTTCTCTGCTGGGTGCCCAGTAAATCTGAAGTGCTTTAGTCCAGTGCCGTTGGGAGCTGGGAGCAGGGTGGGATCTGTGCTGGGGCTGCCACGGCTTCAGCTGGAAGTGTGGATGGGACCCAGAGCACAACCAAAGAGCCTCAGTCAGCACACCCTGCTCCTGGGGGGGCCCCTCCCGGAGGGACTGGAGCCGGGAGAACCAGCCCATGGAAAAGCCTCCTTGTCCAGGCAGTGCCTGAGCACGTGCTGCTGCTTCCCATGGGGCACATTCCTTGGGGAAGCACGGACAGCAGTGGGTTTTCCTTCTGTTTTGGTGTGGCAGCCTCGTGTCTGGCAAGCTGTGAGTTTACACCCCCACCCCCCACCCCCCCGTCTCTACCCCAAAGCTCAGACTTGAGTTTAAAAGTTTAAAACTTGAGTTGAAAACTGAAGTTTTAAGTTGTTTTTCTCCGGTGGATTATCTGGTGGCGCGAAATCCCTGTCCCTGTGATAAATATTCAGATGATAATATATACAAAGCAGAAAAAAAAAAAATATCCCCAGACATTATCTTGTGAAATATACTTTTGTAAATAATATTTAATTTAAAAAAAAAAAATAAATAATATATTTGGTGCTGTTTTCTCAGAGCCCCCTCCCGGAGAGCACTTTTCTGTTGTTTATAAATGATGCTGTTTCCTCCTGTATTTGTTGGAAAATATGTTTAAAGGGAAACAAACCTCATAATCTGCGTTGTTCCTCCGAAGTCTATCCGTTTTCCCTCTGGATGTGGCAGGAGAGGGGCCTCACCCCTGCTCCCAGCTGGCAGCTGTGGTCATGGAGCAGTCGTGGCTGGGTCAGGGACAGCATCCCAGGGTGGGCTGAGTGGGATGGGAGGAGGCTGGAACACCTTCCCTGGGCCTGTGTCACCTCGTGCTCCCACCCCCAGTGCCCCTGGATGGCTCCCTGTGGGCACAGCCTTCCCGGGGGGATCGAGGGGGCAGGATCCAGGCCTGGAATTTTCTCTTGCACCAATTTTGGCTGGAGTGAAGTAGATCTGGAGACAGGATTGAACCTGAGCTGCAGCCCCCGAGGCGTTGGGGGCTGGGGGGCAGCAGGGAGGGAGGGTGGAGGTTTTTAACTAGTCCTTGTTTTTAAACTATACCACAAGTCTCTGGACATGGATCCTGGTTTTCTTTTTATTTGTTGTTGTTGTTTGTTTTATTATTTTATTTTTTTTTAAACCAGGCTGCTACATAACAAATTAGAGTAAAAGTTTACCTCTCTGGCAGCAAAGTTCATTTATTTTGTTCTCCTTTCTGTCTTTTATCTCCCCTGTTCTCCCCCCTTCTTCGTTTTTAATTCATTGGGTCTCTTGTTTATCCCGAAGTGGACCAACAGCACAAACCACTGGACTGTGTTTTGCTGAGCAAGGAGCAGTTTTTCAGTGCTCAATAACTGTTGCACGCTCTTTAAATCTCTGCTTTTGGTGCACACAATTTAAAAATATACAGGAAAAAAAAACCCAAACCAAACCAAACCAACCCTATGAGCGAAGCCCGTTGTTCTCGTTGATGATCAAGTGAGACTTTTCTCTGTATGCATTTTTCTAACTGGTCTGTGAGAGTGTGTGGATCATGCATTTCACTGCACTTCCTCGTTTCGGGAGGAGCGTCGTGTTCCCGTGGGATCCGGCTGTGGGGTGAAGAGGTGACCCCAAACACCCCGTGGGATGAGCAGGGGGGAGACACCCTGAGCTCAGCTCGGTGGGAAGGAGCTCTTCCCACCAGGGGAGAGGCCTCAGACGTTCGATGCTCAGAAGGAATCACGTTAGACAGGGATTTTTTTGTTCTTGCGGAATCCTCATTTAAAAAGAGTAAGCGGAAGAGGGGAAACAAAATCATCTTGAATTCAGAAAAAAATAAATAAAAATAAATCAACGTATTTAAAAGCAAGCAGAATGGCATTGTGTAAGGTACAACCAGCAGTAAGCTGTTCTCATCGTTCCAGCTGTGTGTATCCTTCGTTTTGTTCTCCATAAGGAAATGGGAATGCTTTCCCCACTGACAAAACTAAGGACAATATTTCCAATACCAGCCTGTCTGTGGATGCTCTTGTGTTTACAAATTGTGTATACTTTTATTTNTTTCTTTCCTCTCCTCCTCCCATGTGCTTTTATTTTTGTCTTGAGCTAAGTAGAAATGTTGGCTGTTTCTTTTTTTTTTTTTTTTTTTTTTTGGCATATTCTTTCAGGTCATTTGCTTCAGTCATAAAAGCAATTGTTTGTTTTCAAATAATTGGGTTTCACCTTTTCCTGTGTTTGTACATTGTATATAGTTCTTCAGTATTAGAGGGAGGCGTATTGTTTGTCATATTTACAATATGTGTTGGTGCTCATTTGAGAAAATAAAATTTTCAAGTACTAAAGCTGCTGGTCCGTGTCCCTGCTTTAACCTCCTGTGCTGTGTGCAAACCACCGAAATCCCAGAGCTGCTCCCAGCTGGGATCCAGCCTTTCCAATTCCTGGAGCTTTCACCTCAAAACCGCGTGTGGTCGGGCTGAAAGCGGTGCTTTTATTTGGTTTTTTTGGGGATGAGCTGATGCAATCCCTCTTCATCCAACTGAGGACAGCTGGGACCTGTCCTGGTGCCCTGTGCCAGTGCCCAGCGGCGCCGTGAGTGCCCTTAATTCCACCATGTGTCTGAAAAAGCAACTTAACGCTCTTTGGAGAGGCCGGGGCAGGGCCCTGAACCCAGAGCGAGCTCAGGCCAGGGCAGGAAAAGCTGCAGCTGAGAGGTTGGAGGAGCTTGTGGGAGGTGAGGAGGAGCCAGAGGGTTGTGGGAGGTGGTTGAGGGCCAAGGAAGATGTGGCTGTGAATTGATGTCGCGTGGGTGCTCGTCCTGTGGATGCTGATCCCGTGGGTGCTCATCCCGTGGGCAAACAGGTTCAGCAGTGGGACAGTCCATGCAGTTGGCTCTTTGCCTAGCGGGGTCAGGGTCACTGGAGTTCCTGGTTTCACCAAAACCTTGCAGTGCCATCCTTGGCTCCAGGCCGGCGTGGGCTGTGCTGGGTGGGAGCCCTGGAGCCGACTCAGCGCTGCCCCTTCCCCGCGCGGCAGGAGGGGCTCGGGGGTGAGGACACCTCCAAAAAATGGGAGGCCGGTTCTTCAGCCACGTGTGCCCCGAGCTCCTGTCGCTGGGATAGTTCTACAAGCCCTGGAGCTGCTGCTGGGTCCCTCAAAAAGCCCAAAGGTGTAACCCCATTCCCATCCCGTTGTCCTGACAAGCAACGGCTCCACACAGAGAGCAGAGAACTGAGCACTTGCTCCATGGCCCCACGGGTGTGCACAAGAGGGATTTGGTTTCCACCAGAACCAGCTGTTTCTGTTGGGATGAGGACACAGGCAGCTCATCCAGCCCACAATGGCACAGTTGGAACCTCCCAGTGCATCCCTCGAGGTGCAGCAGGGTCAGAGCCCAGCGCAGTGGTGCTGCCCCCAGTGACACCAAACACAGCCAGGCATGGGGAGACTGGGGCTCTCACCCTTCTATGGACTTCAATTCTATGTGATTTAGAGAGGGAAATTAAAGTATTCCTGTCCTTTTTCCCCACCTTTTCCCTGAAACCTGCTGCTGGGGCGGGAGGGTACGATCCTGTGGGCTCTGGGGATCTGGAGGGATGGGGAAGGGGCCAGTGGGATGGAGGGAAGTGGCAGACGTGGCCGTTGGCTGCTCCTCTCCAGTGGGTTGTTATTTACCAGCCGATTGTGTAAGTCCTGCAGGGAAATTCCCCCCAGGAAAAACTCGTGCTCAGTATTTCCCACCCCGAGCATCCAAGGAGCAGCAGGAGGGACGACTCGAGGGTGTCTCTGAGCAACGGCCCTGGGAAGAGCCTCCAGCCCCTCGTCAGCGCTTTGGCTCCAGTTTAGGATGAAGGTGGAAAAGTGCCAGAACCACGACACGTCCTCGGGCTGCGCTTACAAACCCCTCGGGGTGGGGACACCATGGCAGGTCTGCCCCACTCCCAGGGTCTGCCACTGGAATTCCCAGCCAAGGAGGCGAGCAGAGGGCAGAGCTGCTGTTTGGGATGCAGGGCAGCTTCTCCCCGGCTGCATTGGATGTTTTATTAAACTGCAACTAGAGCGTGGACGAGCCCAGGCAGCCTATTAATAGCTGGGGGAGATAAGCTGACTCAGGCAGCAGCAGCCCCGGGCGCTGCCGCTGCAAAGCTGCCCAGGGCTCTGTGGGAGAGAGGGATGGAGGGATGGGTGCTGGGTCCTCCTCGGGCCCCACGAGGTGCTGCAGGACTCACCCTGACCTTCCCCGTGGCCAAGGACAGCACAAAGAGTGACAGGGCAGCTCCTGCCCCCTGTCCCACCCTGCCCCTCACAATGAGGGTTTTTTCAGAGGATGATCACAAGCTATAAATACAGCAGTGCCAGTGGCCTTTAATCCCGGTTCAAGAGCAACTCGACACTCCTGCTTTGCTTCCCAGCCAATTTTTTTGGGACACTGGCACTGGGGAGGGATGCTGCCAGTTGTTCTCCATGGGTTCACTGGATCCCCTTCCTCCTTTCCCGGGTGAACCACTCCAGGCCCAGCCTCATGGACGGTGCTGGGCTTCCCCCACTCCACCTCTCCCAGTGGGACAGCGGCTCCAGCCCAGGCAGGAGGATTTCTTGCTGACAGGGAGGATTTGCAGGAGCCTGTTCAGGCTGCCAAACACACCAGGGTTATTTTTACCCGGCTCCGGAGCGGGGTATAAATAGTGTCGGGGCCACTCTCCGTTGCTGACCGAGAAATGTCCCACAGAAACAGGCCAGGCACGGAGGAAATGTCACCTGGAATGTGATCACCCCGGGGTGACCCTGCTCTGGCTGCAGAGAGGGATCCCAGGGGGGAAACAACAGAGCCCTGGTGCCACCCCTCTCCATGTGGCCCCCAAAAGCTACCAAGCCCCACAGCCAGGCAGGTTTCTGCTCTCTCAGAGCTGTTTTGGGAGATCTGGGGGTGTTGTGAGCACAGACCTTCTCCAGGCCATGCAGGGGGTGATCACCTGATTATACATTAAATCTCTGCAGGATTGATTCCCCCCAGGGTTAAGTCTCTCCATCAGTCAGGGCACCCCAAGTCTGAACGGGGAGATCGTCCCTGTGAGGGCAGGCAGTGGGGGGCTCAGGGAAACGCTGCTGCAAGGACAGCAGGGACAGGGGTGACAGACATCGCTGCCCTGCCTCCTGTGAAAAAAAGACTCCTGGAGATTTTCCAGCCTGCCCTGTTATTTATGGCTCAGGATCAAGCAGCTGCTCCCGGCGGGGGCTGCCCCACAGCCCATTTGTTCCCCATGTCTGGAAACTTCTGATCAGGTGAAGTGAAATGATGGGGGGAAAAAAAGAATGAAATCCTTCAGCAGGGGCCCGACCTCGTCCCCTGGAAATGTGCCCCTCGGAGAAGGGCTCTGGGAGAGGCTTTGGATGCCTGACAGGAATAGCAGGAGGCTATAGGAGCGCTTTTATATAGCTCTGCTTCCTCGTGAAACCCAGACTGGTGTTTTCTTTTCCACTTGGACAAGGATTTTCCCATAATTGTGCTATTTTTATGAAGGTTTCAGACAGAAACGAAGGGCCTCTCCCAGCCCAGCCCCGGTGCCGGAGGAGCTGGAACACTGGAGGGTTCAGCTCTGACGCAGGTTCCCCATCTTTGCCAAGTGCCTGTGCTGGCAGACGTCTCCCCCGGTCCAAATGGGGGGGTTTTGCTCCATCCCTCCCTCCCAGGGCTTGGATTTTTTGGAGTTTCCTGCCTGGAGACGAACCTTGGTGCAGTTCTGTGTGAACCCGGGTGCCCTGGGGGAAGAACTTCACGGCACAAACCAGGGGTGCTTCAGAACTGCCACCCCGAGGGCACGAAAATTAACACCTCACCTGCCAGTACAAATTTCTGCCTGACAGACAAGGGGCCTTTGTCTCCCCCAGGAGCAGCTCATCAGCACCCCAATCCCTGCGGATGAGGTGCACCAGGAGCGATGGCTGAGGGTGCCACTGATGAGGTACCAGCTGTGCCCATCACAGGGGCCTCCCCCAATCCCCAGGTTTTGCTGGTTTCTGGAGAAGCCAGGATATGTATTTGCTGGTTTCTGGAGAAGCCAGGATGTATTGCTGCTGGGAGGGAGCTTTATCTGGAGTGTGGGTGCTGCTGCTGGAATCTCAGCTGGGTTTTGTTGCTTACTCTTGTCTCCTGCTCTGGCTGTTGTGGTAGGTCAGTGGGAAGGAGCCAGGTGGGAGCAGGTTTATAGGGGAGGGAGTGAAATGGCTGAAGGGATGAGTCTCTGTTATCTTTAATTTAGGATCGGGTTTCTGTCTGAAAGCAGGATTTGAGCTGGTGATTGAGCTGCTGTATCTCTGTTATCAGGGCTGCAGGAGGAGGTTGTGACCGTGGCTATAATGGGGGATTGTCAATGTAATTTCCTTTGCAGGCCTGGGGAGGTGAATTTAATCTTTAAAACACTGAAGCCTGGTGAGAACGAGCTCCCCTGAGCTGGGAGCTGCCAGCGCCCAGAGCCTTCAGCAAGGCAGGAATAATGTCCTTTATTAAATCCCAGCCACGTCATATGTGGGGTTTCTGGATGTCACTGGTTGCACGGCCCTTCCCGTGGTCCCTTCCCACCTGGTGGTTGCTCTGGAAGTCAGGGGCTGTTGATTTTCTCCCTGGGTTCTCAGCAGCTCTTTGCTCTGGGGCTCCATCCCACAGAAGGGGCTGTTGTTCCCCTCCTCAGTTCCTCCCCCGGTCCCAGATATTCAGGGAGTTTCTTTGGCTCCACGTGCTGTCAGCAGCAGGGGTCTGCGTGGTGCTCCCCAAGAGCTCCTGAGCAAATCCCTTGTGCCAAACCTGGATTTCCCCCAAACACGGATCATTCAGCCCAAACTGGGCTCTTGTGCTCTTGGAACCTGCCTCGCTCCAGGCCAGGCTTTGCGGGGCTGGTTTATGGGAGCTGCTGCCTTCAGCCCCCATCACAACTCGGCTCTGAATGTCCCCGTGTGCATCCCATGTCCTGGGTTCCCAATCCAAAACAATTTGGGGTTGTTTTGGATTTTGATCCAGACAAGGCTCAGGCCTTGGGAAAAGCCCAGCCTTGCTGGAGGTGGGTGGCTGATGGGGACAAGGTTCCTTTTGGATTAGTTGCCCACAAGCAAGAAAAGCTATTTTGAACCAGAGGCTGGGAATGTTTGAGCTAATCCCAGGTGGAAGCTGATTAAGGGCTCTGGGGGGAGATTTGGAGCAGATCCTGGTGGCACAGGGAGCCCTCTGGTCACGTCCCACAGCTCTGCCTGCCCAAACCACCCTGCTCACCACGGAGGGAGGGGAGCTGAAGCTCAGCCAGGCCTTTTCCAAGGTGGTAGAGGGGATTTCATTCCACAAACTCTCAACAAGGGCTGTGGATCTTAATCCTGACTTATGGCAGCTGCTGTGCTGGGGGGGGCAGAGCTCTGTGCTCCTCTCCAGGCTGCTGAGCAAAGGAGGCACCTTCCTTAGTCCTTCAGCTCCATGTCACCCGTGGCAGTGCCAGGGCAGGGACAGCAGGGGAATATTTAGATTATAGCCACCATTTTCAGGGTTTAGGGAATTTGACACCCCTCCCTGGGCTGGGTGAGCTCTGCTCTGTGCTGTGACTGTGCCAGGGACCAAAGGGCTCAGGATTTGGGTGGGATGAAGAGGATACACCAGCCATTCAGCTGTAGAGACACAGCTTTCCCTGGGGAAGGTGCTCCGCGACTCATTCCCCTTCCCAAGGGTCTCTCCACTCTGCTTTGCCAGGCCTGGAGATGCCACATGTGACACCCAGCACTGCTGCATCTGGCACAGGAGGGTGGCAAACAGGTCTTTGGGTCGGTCACCTCCAAGCATTTGGAGGAGGAAACCTTGACGGCAGCCCTGGGGGATCTTCCCAAGGTGCAGAGCAAACCCCTGTGCTGGGAAGAGCCCTGCAGAGCAGTAAGGGCCCCCAGTGAGCTGCAGGTCAGGCCTTCCTGAATTAAATATTTGCTTTTTATCCCCCTTGCCCTCACCGAGTGGCTGCACAGCCCTGACCCCACAGCAGCCCCTTGTCTGGGGGACTCTAGCATTACAAAAACACGGCCCTGTGAAGAGATTGTAGATCTTGTGAGTGGCTTCCTGGCCACAAAAATGCTGAATTCCTCCCCTCCATCGTGCCCAGCACCCCCAGCTGGGTAAATACTGAGCAGGGACGGGGCTGCAACGCTCAGCAAACAGCCCCAGGGGCAAACACAGCAGCCTTTCCTCTCCAGAAAAATATTTACTCCCCTCCCTGGTCGCTCCTGAGCTCAAAACACACTCGGAGCGGCTCGTAAGAGATTGTTCACATTCATTTTTCTCCCCAGGCTCCCTGCAGCCCCACAGCAGCGGCATTCTAACCCAGCTGAGGGGTTTTAAGGCCCCTGTTTGAAGGGTTTTTGTGCTGCTGCACATAAATCACACCTCAGACTGAGCCCTTGTGTCTGCCCACACCTTTAGAACACTTCTGAGGCTGAGCCCTGCCTGCCCAGGGAGCCCCAAAATGTGTCCTCCTGCCTCCCTCCCCAAACTGCCCCCCCTCCAAATCCTGCTGCCTGGGGGGGGCACCGAGCCCTGGGCTTGTCGCAGGAATTTGGGGAGTTTTCCTGCCAGCACTGGGGCCGAGCCCCGGGTGAGCTCTGGATGTAAACCATCACATGCAAACCTTTGCATGTATTTGATGCACTGGGTGTTTTACTTCACGATGCTCCCTGTCGTGGGGAGTGGGAGTGAGGAGCCATGGGGAGAGCCCATCCCCTGCCCCTCTCCGCCTGCTGTCGGTGTTTCCACACTTGGATAAAGCCAGGGGAATGTTTTCCAAGGATTTGGAGGCAGGGGCTGTGTGCCAGGCCGGCTGTGGGGTCAGGTGGTGGCTGTGGTGCTCACAGAGCTCAGGATTTTGGGTACTAAAGGTCCTTTGCTCCTTTAGATGTGTTCTCAGGAATTCAATTTGTTGACCCTTTGGAAGATTACAAACCAAGAAGCTCTCTCTGATCGCTGATTTCTGCCCTGTAAAAGCAGTGAGTACTGGTAAATCTGATTTTTTTACAAGTCCAGGCTGTAATCTGGGACCTCTGGCTCTTCTTTCTCCCCTTGCCCGAGGGGTGATACAGGATCAGAGCACCCCAAATGTGGCACAAACCTCAGCTCTGATCCACCCCTGGCGAGTGTGGAATGGGGAAGGCACCACTGGGAGCTGCAGCCACGGGATTCGGGACACATCCCTGGCTGGAGCAACTGAACCCTGTGGCCTCCTGCTTGGGGTGTGTCTGTTTTCCTCTGGAATGCACCCAAAGCTCAGTGCCGGGGTCTGGCCGTGGGGATGCCAGGTGGGATGGGCAGGGAAGCACAATTCCTGCCTCTGTCCCCAGGCCGAGCTGTGCCCACCCACGGTGACATCACGATTTATTGTCCAGATTAAAGGGAAATTAAAATTAATCTCCCTGGACTCTGGGGGTCTCTGGGGTTTAGGGTTTTTTGCCCTTTTTTTTTTCTCCCCTGCTCATTCATTATTTTTAGCAGATGGGTTTTTTTTATTTTTAGCTCCTCACAAAGGCAGCAGGTACTGGAAATCCCATTCCCACCCCAGCAGCCTCGTCCTCTGAGCAGGAGAGGGGTGGGAGGAAGGATATGGTGCCCAAGCAGCTCCAGCTTGGGAAGGATGTCCACGGTTGGCACAGGCACAGTGGGGGCTCTGTGGGGAAACACAGGCATTAAAATGGTTTGGATGTCACCTGGATGTAAAAAATGTCTGTTTTCCTCTGCTTTTCCACCTCCTTTCTGCAAAGGGGGAGTTTCATGGGATGCAGGGAGGAACAGGCTGGCAGCTGCCTGTGCCCAGCTGAGCAAACCCGGAGTGAAAACTGTAGGAATTTGGATTTTTTTTTCAAGTTCCTGGATGTTTACAGCTGTTTGTGCAAAAATTCCTGCAGGTCTCAGGGAAAACAGAACTGGCTGTGGGGTGGCTGTGCCATCCAGAGCTCCTCAGAAAGGAAAAATTGAAAGGAGAAAATTAAACCCCACCCATTAATTAATCAAGTGTAAAGAATCTGAGTGGTGCTGTGCTGGGAAACACTACCAGGAATGTTTTGACCCCAGAGATCCTGTGGAATTCCCCCCCGTGGAGAAGTCACTGCTGGGCTGGGATGACCTCCCAAAAAATCAGGGTTTCCTTGTGGGCAAAGGGAACTGGATCAGGCTTTGGATCAGGGTTTGGAGCAGGCCAGGAATGACCATCGTTCATCCCCAACAAAGAGGAGGTTTCTTGCCTGCCCTGATCAGGCAAACCCTTGGCTGTGCTCAGCCCCTCAGCACCCTGAAAACTGGAGCAAAAAAAGGGAGGTGGATATTTAATTAACTTATTCTTTCCTGGGGATCGCAGTAGCCGTGCCCCGTGTCACACCAGAGCAGATCACAGCGATCCCAGGACTTATGGGGAATTCCACAGGCTTTGCAGAGGCAGGAGGTGCTCAGGGGCTGTGTGGGAGATGGGAGGGGGTGAAGCCACACGAGGCTGGGAAATGCAAATCCCCTCCCCGGGCCCAGGGGCACTAAGCTGGCACACAAGGGCTCCTGTGCCTGGCATCCCCTGTCGGGTGGGGAAAAAAACCATGGAAAAGCTCTGTGGGCTGTGCAGGGATCTTAATTGAATCACTTACAGGTTTGGTGACGAGCCCTGCACCGGCACGCACCGCTCCCAAATTCCACTTAGGAGGAAGGGAATCAGTCGGGGGGCCCCGTGGGGATCAGGGGGTGCCCAGGGCTGCTCCCGATGCCATCCAAGGGTGTGGGAGAGGGTGGGAAGAGCAGCGGCAGCTCTGCCTTTGCTGGGGAGAGGAGAGGAAGAGAAGGGGTTTGCCAAGAGTCACAAGGGCACGTGATGGCCAGGTGAGACCAGCCACTGGCCGTGGAATTTCATCCCTGGGCTGTGGAATGTGTTAGAAGGGGAGCAGAGGAGCAGCTTTGTGGGGTAACAGCTTACAATTAATATTCTGCACAGATCCATCGTAAGAGGCAGATTTCCAGGAGCCACCGCAGCTCTGGGTGTGAGGTGGCACTAAAATGATTGCTGTGGGTGTCTGGGGTTGTTCTATTTAGAGGGGTTTCCGTCCCTCCTCCTCTGGGTGGATCCGGAATGGGATCTGCCCACGTCTCAGGAGCTTCAGGTTATCGTAGAATCACAGAGTGGTTTGGGTTTGGAAGGACCTTAAAGCCAGTCTAGTTCCACCCCCTGCCATGGAGCAGGGACACCTCCCACGATCCCAGGTTGCTCCAAGCCCCATCCAACCTGGCCTTGGACGCTTCCAGGGATGGGGCAGCCACAGCTTCAATGGGCAACCTGTGCCACGGCCTCACCTCCCTCACAGGTTCTCCTGGGCTCTGATGAGGAGTCCAGGTAGGACAATGGTCCATCACACCCAACCAGATAGTGAGACAAAGATGTATTTTCAGGTGCCAGAGGTTCATACTCTCAGTTGTTCTAAATACCAAGATTCTCACCCCAGAAAAACCCTCTAATCTCACCAGTTCAAGCACTCCCTTAGTGACCGTAAGCATGTGAAGGGAACAGAGTGCACATCAGCTGTCAGGGAGCAAATCTAGTTCAAACACAACAAAACACACAGTTCTTAGGCTGAAGTCATTAAATCTTTGGCTAAGCTAAAAAGGCAGAGTGAATAATGGTTTGAATATGCTCAGGAAATCCTCCACGTTGGACGAGATCAGAAGAAGCTGTTAGTGAGGATGGACAGGGATCCTTCTCCAAACAAAGGCTGATCCTGAGTAATTGCAATTCTATAAACAGAGCATCGCTTCAAAAATTCAATAACTCGCCAGCATCCGGGGCAGCATCAGCCCCTGGTGTTTAATGCAAAGGTGGATGGATGGAAAATAATTAGGATCCTCGCAGTTCCAAGCTTATTTTTCTAATCCACATTGTCCTCGAGCCATTATGTATTTAACAGGTTTGTTCTGCACTGATGGGAATGGCTTTGCCAAATTCCAGGAGTGCTTGGGGACCAGCCTTCTCCAGCTTTGTTCTTTGGAATTAAAGGATAGACACAAGGCTTGCTTTTTTTTTTTTCCTGAACATGCTCATTTTTATTTTTCACAAAGCTAAAAAGCTGCTTGCTTTATAGATTAGGGGCTTTTTTTTACATCAAACTGCAGCAAAAAAAACAGCAAAAGAATGTAATATAATAACTAAGAGGGAGACTCAGTGCAGATTTTTATTATGAGGAGCATCTGAGTGGCTCTCAAACATGAGTTAACCCTTCAAACACCATTAACCACGAGTGTTGTGATGTTATGGGGAGCAGAGAAGTGGGTCAACTCGTTCATCAGGCCATGAATCTGTGTCCAGGTACCTTCCCAGATTAGCCATCAGTGCAGTGTCTGCCTCATTTACTGCTGAGCTATAAATCCCAGTGTTCAATTTAGGGAGTGAGTCCAGCTGGGCCAGCAGTCAGCACTGCTAGGAATGGACTCAGGCTGCAAAATTTGGATTCAGAGCTCAGAGCTGGGTGGATTTAGGGTTTTAGCTTGCCTGTTATAGAAATAAGAAACAGATGGGATTTGCAGGCCTGGTTCGGACTCCGCACTTCTCATAAGGTCAGTGTTGTTTAAGTCCAACCAGATTTCCAGTCGGATTCGTTCCTGCCTCTCCCTGCCTGACTGAGACACTAATGCCAGCAAAACTATCCCCAGGGCTGGAATCCTTGAAAAAAAATCCTTAAAACTCCAAGGATGTTCTGTATATCTTGGAAAGGACATAATATTACTGCTGGTTCTGCAAGCCATGTGGAATTAGTGGCAATTGGGAACGTCTGTAGTCAGGGCCAGAGAGGTTCTCAACATGCATTCAGACATCAAAGTTCCCATATTTTTAGAATTTTACAGCTGAGAACTGTACAGTGTTTGTTTTTCATCTAATAAGGGTTCTGTGAGACACATGGAAGGGCAGGGCTTGAGGGATTCTTAGCAGTTTACACAAAAAGAGCATCTTGCCTCAATTTGTTGGGGACTCCGCTCCCCAGGGCAGAGCTGGCAGACGAGTTCTGAGGGAAGCAGTGGTTTCCTCATCCACCCGAATCGAGCCTGGGTATCTTCCCTCTGGAAGCATCACTTCAGCTGAAGAAATTACTAAATGTAGTAGTGAAAGAACAGGCTCGAACTGCATTTTTCAGAAGGCTGGATTAGGGTATCTCATCGTCCTGTGTGGCTTTCAGACCTAAATATCATTTCAAATAAGGCTGTTGAGCCTCAGTGGTGGCACAGAACTGTCTGTGGTTTGCTCTTGTGTGTTGCTCACTGGTAATTCCTTGGAAAGGAGAATTTCCTGAAGGGATTCCACTTGTTCTTGATGACTTGTGGAGACGGTTTTAGCTGGAAAAAAGGGATTTACAAAAGCACAGCACTAAGGAGTCACAGACAGGCGTTGTCTCCAGTGCTGCACAACTCAGCAGATTGCCAAGTCTTGGGCAGAATAAATAGCTGCTGTTCCCAGGGTGTGTGTTCCCTGCTGCCTTTGCCAGGGATGCACAGAGCTGGAGAATCCAATAGGAAAACACTCCAGTGTTGGCTGGATGTAGCTGTCAGCCCAGCTGGGACAAGGGCAGTGCCTGGGGACACCGGTGCTGCAGGGAATAAAGAGCTAAAGGAGGGCAAGTGTTCAGTCTATAAAGGCTTCCAGCCTAATGTAGGATTAGTGGGAAGAAAATGGACTGCACATTAAAATTCATGAAGGAGTACAATTTAAGATCCATGAATAACAGGGCCACAGTTATGCAGGATTGGGGATTTGGAATTGTTTTTGTTTGGTTTTTTGTGGTTTTTTTTTCCAGAGCTGCTGGAAGAGATGAAGTCATTAGCAGGACATGTGTGGCTGCCACATGCTCTGCCCTTGTCACTGTGGACACGCACAGCTGATGACACCCAAAGGTTAAAAACAGGGATGAGAGGATATGGCGAAGTGCAGCCTCCGGGCTGTGAGTTTCCAGACAAAATACGAGGTGTTTTCTTTTCGTGATCTATTTGATAGGCTGGTGTCCTTGTCCCTGGATCTCAAGGCTCAGTCTGGCAAGGAGAGGTTTTAGTATTTGTTGGGTTTAGGCAGATCTCTCAAGTGGGGGATGTGGCCTTTGGGTGTCTCTCACTCTGAACACCCTCTGTGGTTCCTGTAACCTTGGTCAGGTCACTGGACCCTGAACCACCCAGCTCCCTCCTACAATAAACTGGCCCCAGAGGGGTGCCAGGGGTGAGCTTGTTCCCTGGATGTGTGACAGGAGGATTTCATAGCTGCTTTTTGAGTCTTATTTAAGCTTCGTGAACCTCAGAGCCCTCAAAACAGGGCTGTGGAAGGAAATCAGAGGTGACCTGTGAGCTACAGTCCGTGGTGAGGGCACCGGGAAGGGAAGGGAGGCAACAGGCACCTCCAGTTCATCACTAATTGCGGGAGAGCATTAAGGAGATCTGGCTTTTCTTAATGACTTACCATGAGAAAAGCCCATGCCAGGGGTTAATTCTTCTGTCCACGAGGACAGAGGTTGGGAAGTCAGCTGCTGTTATTCCGTGGTCTTAATATAGAACAAAAGAGTAGTATTTTGTCTCAGATTTAACAGCTGGGGAAATAAAACTCCTTTGGATGGCAGGAGGTGCTGTCACATACAAAAGGACAACTCCAGGACAGTTCAGCTTGTTTTACAGCCATGGAAATACATTTAAATCGCAGCTACAGTGCACTCAAATGGGAATGTAGAGCCTGGGTGAATTATTGATTGTTTTTCACATTTGATAAGGAAGTCAGGAGAGAAGTGATGTCTAATATACAGAAATAGATTAGAAGCCTCCCATGGGTTGTAACAGAAGTGCAAGCATGAGAAGGTCTCAAAATAGCCACAGCTTTCACTTCTGGAGGTACAAAAGGCCGTGAATTAGTGAAATACTTCAGGTGGGGATCCAGGGGGATGGGTCTGGTCCATGCCCCACGGATTTTTCCCCTGTTTTCTCTCAGTGTATGTGCTAAATGCCCATAAGCTGCCTTCCTTCATCTCCTTGGGCAAGCGTGGGAAGAAAATGTTCCAATTTAACACGAAAACCTCAGACGCCATTTAAAGATTGAGGTATTCTCCGATCTACCCTTCCCCAGTCTCCGGGGAGACCGTTCCCATGCCATTCTGCATTTATATATTCCTGCAGGGATAATTTCACTGATCCAAGGGGCTGTTCGGAGGATTTGCTGTAAGAGCTTTTTTTTTTTTTTATTTTAAACCACACGGAGAGTGGTTTCAAATCTTTGGTGGCGGCTTTGTAGGAGCGTGACTGAATCGTTCCCGGCCCTGAGCTCCTCACCTGTCTGGGTCGTGTGTGCGGCTGACAGACAGATGGACGGACAGCCCGTGCTCTGTGTGAGAATGCAAACAGCTGAGCCAAAGCTTAATCCTCCCCCCAGCCCTGACCTTTTTATTCGTGCCTGCACCTGGCAGGAGCAGCAATCATTCGTGGCTGTGGCCTCGGAAACAGCTGTAGATAAACACTGGAGTTAAATTTAAAAAGGGTGGTGCGGGCGTGCGTGTGAGGGGGATAAATGAACAAAATCACTTGCCAGCCCATCAGAGGCCAATTTTAAAGAGAAAACAGGTTTTTAAGAACATCGGTTTAGGCTCGCAGTGAGCGTGGCAGGTCTCTTGTGCTGAGTGCAATGATGGTTGTGCAGAAACATTTGCAGAACTGGGGCACAGAGACCTGAGAGTGTGAGTGACTCAGGGCGGGTCAGGGCTGTGGCCATGTGCACACGCAGCTCCAGCACCCTCAGACCAGTTGGCTCAGGAATGGGAATGGGCTCAGGCTTCAGCAGGAGCTGTGCAGGGCTGCCTGGCCAGCAGCAAGAGGACGAGCAGTTGCTGTGGCAGTTCTCTCATCCCCCGTGCCGGAGGATCTGGCTGAGGAGCCTCTGCAGGGGCTGTGTAGTGCACGGCGCTGCGGCTGAGACGTGCCCTCAGCACAGATTGAGCTGCAAATCCTTTCCCGGCACAGAAATAGCTGTGTTTTATCCTAGCAGAGCAATTCCCAGCCTGGATCTGGCCGTACACTGCCCCTGGCCCCCTGCAGAACAAACCAGGCTAAACCAGAAGGGCAGATTGACGCCAGGGCCGCGTTTCCTGCAGCCTCTTTTAGCAGGAACCTGTGAGTGCACCCAGGAGGAACCTGGCTGTCCTGGCAGGAGGCTGCACTGTGGAAACTGCTCTTTTCCATGGAGCTACGCACCGGGAAAACCTATCCATTATATAAGAGAAAGGCTATGTCATCCGATTCTGTCTTCAAAAAGAAGCAATTTTTAAGAAGCGGAGGAAAATTTGAAATAAAGAGTGTCAATTTGTAAATGTTTGGTAGCAAAGGCACTGCAAGACAGCAGATGGAGCTGTGAAAGGGGGTTTGGTTCTTTTCTGTCTAACACCTCCTTTCTCCAGCACTCTTCCTCTGTTTTAAGAATAACACTCCCTCAATAATGACTCACAGCCAGTGCCACAAAAATCCTGGCTGTCGGAGAAACTGCTGCTTGTCTGACAGGAGTGCAGGGAACACGGGTTTGCTCTGTCTCTGCTGAAATCACAGCTCGGGGATGGTTCTTCTAGAAAGTGGCCCTACTTAGAGATTCCAGGCGCAAGGCAATTATCTGTATTCCCTTGCTCAATGTAATTAAGAGATGTGGTTTTTTTCCTGGGCACCAAGGGAGGCCATGTTCGTCATGGAACGGATCGTGTCGTCCAGAGCAAGGAGAGGAAAATTCCCTAGGAAGTCAGGCCTCTCCTCTGGGAAGATGGATAAACCCATGGTATACCAGTAGGGACTGGAATATTTCCCCACATCCTGCTAGATCTCTGCTAATCAGAAAAGAAAAGATATCCTCTGCTCAGAAGGGAATAAAGACATCCTCAGGGATAATCCGGGAGAAGCGGCTGGCAGAGCTACAGCCCTCTATCACCTCATGGGATTTGCAGTTCTGTTGGAAGCTGAACCTTAGGAAAAGAGCAGTTTCAGACTGCCTGGCTGGCTGAAAGTGATGGCGCTGCCCTGTGGAATGGAGTTACTGCCAGAGCAGCTGCAGGGGTAGAAACCCCTTTTTTCAGTTATTGGAGCAGGGAATTGTGCTGGGATTCCTGGGTCCTTCCCCCAGCCCTGCCTTTGATTTGTGGTGTGTGCAGACTCCTTAATTTGTTTCTGTTCTCCCCATCTGTGAAACGGAGATAAGATCACAGGGGAATTGTGAAGTGTGATTCATTAATGTTTATTAGGCAGAGGGAAATCCTTCAATGAATGGCACTGTATTCTGGGAGGACAAAGTTCAACATTGCAAAGAGGTTGATTAAATCCAAATCTGCTATTTCCAGACTAGGAGGACAAAGAAAGAGAATGGAAAAACCTTACCTAGGCCTATGTCTGCCAAAAGCAGTATGTGATTTAAATAAAGCCAAGCAGGCTGTGCAAATGTGAGCACATACGTGCTTAAATATGAATCTACTGAAACCATTAAATATTTCTTAGTAAATGTACACAAAAAAAGTGTAATGAGGATGTGTTTGAAGTTTCCAGCGTGTATATGATCACCCTGAGCTGTGAGTTACCAGTGGCAACATGGCATCATGAGGCAATAAATGTGGTATTTCCCATAAAGGGATGTAACAACATCCAGGCAATTGGCACATTCCACTGGATTGGTTAAAGGAATCTCTCTCAGTTGTGGTGCTGTAATGAAACAGTTACTGCAATGTTGTCTCCTTTCTGTAAGGAAGGGCAGAAAACCAGCTTCTCTGGGGGATTTTACAATGCCAGTTTGTTGAGAGATGAAACAAATATTTATAGGTTAGACACAGCTGAAGGTGGCAACTTTTGGAACATCTTCCATCAGAGTGCGTGTTCCCAGTGGGGAAATATTCATCCCGTTGTGCCAGAGGTAAAAATTGATTTGTGGTAACTGGAGTCAGTGGGTGGCCTGAATTCGCTCCTGGTGTGACACTAAATTTATTGTGTGATTCTTGTCACTGGCAGAGCCTAATGGAGGGTGAAACAACATACCCAGGGTGTGTGAGGGCAGCAAACACTGACAAAACACACCTCAGAAGCAGTGCTTGGGTGCAGATGGGGTTTAGTTGCAGCCGCCAGGGAGCTGGACTGCGGCTGGTGTGTGTTCAGCGTTCAGCGCTTGCCACCTTCAGGCTTGATGTGAATCCACAGACGCTGCTGCAGAGGTGGCACCTTAATTCCTTAATCGCGTGGAGTTTTGGTGTTACTGTTGTCAGCAAAGATGAGATTTGTCACCCGCTGTGCAACAAGCCGATAATGACCCAGGAGAGAGAGACACTGGTTATTTATTTCGGAGTTGGGCGCTCGGTGGAATTCCACAAACCCAACACCACAACTATCGATACTTTTCACTCTTTATACGTTTCAGCAAGCAAAGGAATTAGTGTTCGTTGGCTGCAAGTTACATAGTTTTCCTGTTAATTAGTATTCTATCTTCTCTTGGTTAATGACTCTCGCTTCTCCTGCTAATTAGTCCTTGCGCTCGGTCTCTCCCTTCTTTTGGGTCGGCGGGTTTTTGGGTCAGTGGTTCCAGATTCCCCTTGCCAGAATCACCTTTTACCAGCTGGGGCTGATTTCAGCACAGTTGCAGAGTTGGCTTTATTAGTTTCTTCCTTACCTTGGGAGTTTTGCCAGATGTCCCATAAATTCCACATTCTTTGTGTCCGCTATTCCGTGGACATCCTTTTTTTTCCAAGCTTTGTTAACCCGGCCCTAGGTCTGAGACCATTGAAGCATGTCCGGCCCTAAACTTTAACAAGGCAATTCTAATTCTATCAACAAATTTGTGACACGAGACGCAAAATACCGCTTTTTGCAACGCAACTCCAAAACTTTTACAGCGTCATCCAGGTTATTGTGACAGGCTGTATAAGGTCCAGAGGATTTTTTTTTTTTTTTGTTTAAAAAACAGAAATATTGCATTGAATCCACTGAAACACTTAAATCTTAGCTTTGGAAGTGTAAGAACTGTGAAGAAGAATTAGTGTGGTTAGTGGAAGTGATTAAACAGCAACAGGGAAAATCGCTGAACGTAAGCAGCAGTTGGCACAGATTTCTCGCTTTCCCCACAGAAGTCGAAAAACTTCGGTATGAGGATAAAACCCTCATCTGAGAGCGGCAGGATGTGAGTCTTTTAATCGGGATAGGTTAAAAAGGACGTTAATTCGCGGACTCAAGGGTCAAACTTCGCCAGAAAGCAGACGTATATTCTGAGGTGGGTTGGAACTGGGTGAGCTTTAAGGTCCTTCCAGCCCTCAGTATTCTGTGATTTTATGATTATATTCGTGATTTTATTTATGGTTTCATGACCGCGATCCGCCGTGAGGGGCTGAGGGGGCGGGGGCCTGAGGGAGCGGGGGCGGGGCCGCGCACGCGCGATGGGCGCGTAAACGGCGGCGGGTTCCGTGAGGGGCCCGGGGGGTCCTTTGAGGCGAGGGGGGTCTGCAGGTGAAGGGCGTCCCCAGGTGAGGGGGGGGCCCCCGACCCTCCTGGGGACCCTCGCCATGGACGGCCCGGCCCTGCCCATCCGCCGCTCCCGCCGCGAGCTGGTGGAGGCCGTGAGGGAGCGGCCCTTCCTCATCGTCACCGGCGAGACGGGCAGCGGCAAGAGCACGCAGCTGCCCAGGTACCTCTTCGAGGCAGGTAACGGACCCCTCCCCGCCACCCCCAACCCGCGGGCCCCCGAGCGTGGGGTATGAGCGGGGATAAACGCGGGTAGTCCTCCTTGTCCCCTCAGCTGCGGGCTGGGCTGTGCTGAGAGGAGGTGGATTGGACCCTTTAAATAAAAAAACCCCTGTTGCCATGTATATGTTTTGTAGGTAGGTCTGTGCGAGCTTACTCGGAGCAGCACAGCTCACGGTGCTGATAACTCCAGGGTCGTGGGTTCGATCCCTGTTCGGGGCATTCACTGAGGAGTTGGACTCGATGGCCCTTGTGGGTCCTTTCCAACTCAGAATATTCTGTATAATCTCAGTGGCCCCGTTTGTCTCAAATCACTGGGGTTCTTTCAGCCTGGAGAAGGCTCTGGGGTGACCCTAATGTGGCCTTCCAGTACCTGAGGGGCTCCCAGAGAGCTGGAGAGAGACTTTGGACAAGGGTCCGGAGTGACAGGACAAGGGGGATGGCTTCCCACTGCCAGGGGCAGGGTTAGATGGGATATTGGAAAGAAATTCTTCCTGGTGAGGGTGGGGAGGCCCTGGCACAGGTTGCCCAGAGAAGCTGTGGCTGCCCCATCCCTGGAAGTGTCCAAGGCCAGGTTGGATGGGGCTTGGAGCAACCTGGGATCGTGGGAGGTGTCCCTGCCCATGGCAAACGAGATGGTCTTTAAGGTCCCTTTCAACCCAAACCACTGTGTGACTCTGTGCTCTCCCCAGGCCTGGCCAAGCACGGGGCCATCGGTGTCACCCAGCCCCGGCGCGTTGCCACCATGTCGGTGGCGCAGCGGGTGGCCGAGGAGATGGGCTGTGCCCTGGGCACTCTCGTGGGCTACCAGGTCCGCTTCGACGACTGCACCTCCGAGGTAGGGCCCTGGGGGACTGGCATCCCGTGGGAGCAGGGGGGTCAGTGGGCTCTGGCTCAGGGTGTTGCCTCTCCGAGGGGTGGCACAGCCCCGGTGCCTCTCCGGGGGCTTTGCGTGCGGAAGGTCTCAGAGCCTTGGGAAGCATGAGCACCAGCTGCGGTGGAGCTGCAGCTGTTTGTGTTGTATAACTCGTTTGGTGAAGTTTTTTTGCACCGTATAACTTATTTGGTGAAGTTTCTTGAATGCCTTGCAAGTGAAACGTTGCCAAGCACCTGTGGTGTGGTGCACTCTGAGAGCGTGTCCTGGCAAAGATGTGGTGATCTAAGTGTTTGCTTCACTTTGGAATAACAATCCATTATTAATATAACTGTTAAATGTCTGATTAAACCTTTCAGGACACTGCCATCAGGTATATGACTGATGGCTGCTTATTGAGGCAGATCCTGACAGATCCCCTCCTCAGCAAGTACAGCATCATCATTTTGGATGAAGCCCATGAGCGGAGCCTCAGCACTGTGAGTGTCACCTTATTTCTGTCCTTTGGGGTCACTGTTCCTCTATTTCTGTGGTCTGCTTATACCTTCCTTTCACTTCTGCACAATCTCCAGGGATTTTGACTGACTTTTCCTGTCCTAAGACCACAGAACTTTATGACATGCTCCATAATCTGAAAATAAGATGTGACCTGTAGTGCTGTTGCAGTTGGCGTAGCTGTTATTGTGTTTGAAAGCAGTTAAAACTTTCCTGGCTGTTGGATGCTCTCCCACAATTTCCAGGAGTTTGAAGCCAGCACGGCGAACACAAACTTTCTAGAATCTTAATTTTTCCACTCACAAACAACACCCTGAAACATCTTTCTTGCTCTAGTGTTTCTTTGGGTGTGTTCACAACTGTGCAAAGAGATTATGGCTTTTAGGACCATGGAAGTGTCCAGACTGACCTAAGTCCCAAAAGCTCTGAAAAGTCACTCTAACCCTTCAGTGGGTAGCACAGGGACACTCAAGTCACCCAGTCCTCAAGAGATTGTGTTGTGTGTCAGACAATCTACTGCTCCAGCAAACAACCTGCCAGCCCAGCTGGGGAAAGGGGAAAATGTTCTCTGAATCCCAGTTCTGCCCTCAAACATCTGGGGGTGTGGCAAATAAACTGAGCTAAGGTGATATAAGAAGTTACTGCTCCATCACCTGTGTCCCTGTAAGGAGCAGGTTTTCAATCCAGAGCACTCCAGAGTAAAATAAACTTGCTGAAATAATCAAAAGAATGTAAGTTACACTGGTTCTGTCTATGGGCTGTGAGAAGAGCTGATAAAAAACTAATTAAATTCTAGAAACCAATCAGTGCTTACAAAGCAACTGGGATAAAATATATGTTTTCTTCCGAGTGCTTAGGCCTGGAATACGGGATTTTCACTGTATCAACGGGATAAAACCAGTCCCTTCCGAGTGTTTCAGGCGCTTCTAAGAAAGCTGGGGTATTAACGTGAGTTGCTTCTGTTTTTCTGTTAGGATATTTTATTTGGTTTGCTGAAGAAGCTCTTTCTACAGAAGAAACCCCCAGGCAGGAAGACGGAGATGAAGGTGGTGGTGATGTCGGCCACCCTGGAGGTGGAGAAGCTCTCCGAGTTCTTTGGACGCTGCTCAGTGCTGCACATTCCAGGGAGGAGTTACCCTGTCAAGGAGATCTTCTGCAACCTGCTGAGCCCCAGGGACGTGGGCAGCTCTGCCTATGTCACAGAGGTCTGGTGCCTTTGTTTTCTGGGTGTGTTCTCTGGTTTTGGCGTGATTTAATCTGGGAAAGACCACAGGAACCAGCTGCTGTGTTGTGTCCTGAGCATCCCTGCAGGAAATAGGGAAGAATTAATAAGTATGATGAGTCTGAGAAAGAGTCAGTGAGGTTGCAGCTGTTATTGGCTTGTCTGTTTTTGTTTCAGGCTGTAAAAGTCACACTGGATGTCCACCTCAATGAGCCAGAAGGCGACATCTTGGTCTTCCTGACAGGTGCGAATTTTTCCTTCCACAACCCATGGTTATTCCAGGTTATTCCATGGCACTGCCAGCAAAACAGACCTTCTGCTTTGTCCCAGAGCAGTGAGTGGAGAAGGGAGAGGTGTGGGTTGATGCACACAGTGATAATTTTCAGATCACTTTAGGAATACCTGTGCCCGTGAGGTCGGATAAGAAAATAATTAACTTGAAAATACGCATATTTTCTTGCCTTCTTGTGCCAGGTTGACTCTGTGTTGTTTGCATGTTTTATTTTGTTGTTAATTCAGGAAGGGGGAATTACATCAATGTGTAGGCCAGGCCCTTAGACACTCATCTTTTTGGGAAGAGCCTTGGTGAGAGGCACTGTGAAAAGGCTGGATGTCACCTCCTAAACTAACTCTCATTACGTCCTCCTTTTAATGGTGCTGACAGCTCTGTAATATTGACAAAACAATCTTGTTTAAAGATGTTGCAAACTAGGAAGGCAGAGCCGTGACTGCTTCAGTGCTCTTCTATGTCTTTTAGGTCAAATTGAGATAGAAAAAGCCTGTGACTTGCTCTTCAAGAAAGCAGAGTCTATTGATTACCGCTACGAGGTGCACGATCGGGCCGTGGAGGGATTGCTTATCCTGCCTCTGTATGGCTCAATGTCAACAGGTGAGAGCTTATAAGGTCACAGGGAGCTTAATTCACACAAATGTTAACTGCAAGAGTTGTTACAAACAGCATCCTCATCGACTCTTTCTGTTGTGATTGAAAAAATGCCATTAATTAACCCATTTGTTACAATACTGTGGCACTACTGGGTTTTTTTGGTGGTGTTCATAAACGAAGCAAACTTCTCTGTACTTGCACAGCAGCCTCTAGTTCAAATTCATCTCCACTGGATGTGGCCTCCCATGGCATCAGGATCCTCAGCTTAGGGAGGGGATGGTGTGTAACTGAAAGTTCAGATGTCCTCACTCTTTATTTTAGGCGGAAAAGATGTTGCCAGGAGGTTTTTGGTGATGAGAGAGGAGCTGGAAGGGAAGATAGCAGTGCTGTGGTGTCACACAGTGTAGGAAAGTACAGGTTATCAGAGGGGGGCACTCTGTTTTGTTTGGCAGCAATACCACAGTTAGTTCCAAAGAGTTAAAACCAGAACCCTCCTGACCTTTGCTGAGCACAGACACCGTATTTTCAGATGCTTTTGAGGGCAGTGTTTAAACGTGCGGTTTGGAGGCTGCCAAGTGTTCAAGGATGAGTGTTCTCAGAAGAGCAGAGCAGCAATTTCCCCCTAAAAGTGCTGCTGAGAGGGAAATCTTGCAAAGATCTGCAGAGGGAGCAAAACTTATCTTTTGGAAAGAGCAAAGTTGCATAAAAGAAAAGTGTAGCTTCCTCCTTACTCCACAAAAGTGATTCCTGACTAAGAGGAACATTTTATTTTATTTTTATTTTGTGATAGTTTCTCAGAGGACATTGTATTTGAATATGTCTAAATACACATTAGAAAATCTTCCTTGAAGAGATTTTTATATTTTTCAGAAATAGTAAGTGAGAAAATTTCAGGGGAAAGTTGAATTTCCGCCTCTTTTTTTTGTTCCTTGGAAAACCAAATGAATGGGTGGATGATAACTGCATATGCTGCTTTGGTACATGTTAAATGAAGATTTGCTGGTAACATGGGGGGATTAATTCATTTTTTTAATGTTCACATTCATTTGCTCTGGTGGTTAAAATCCTTCATGAAGGTTCTGCTCAGACCAGACATCTTGTTTGTTTTCCTGGTTAGGAAACACCCAGGAGAGTTGGCCTTTTTTCCAAATCTGGAATATTTGAGCAATAAAGAAGATATTCTCTGATTTCTGGCACTTGCTAAAATAACACCAAATCTGTGTTTTAGGATGTTGTGTGATTCACTTTCTCATGTCATTCAAGTGACTTTCACTCAGCATTCGAGTGAATTTGTTGGAAATCAGTGCTGTAACAGAAACTGTTTGACTGCCTCCCTGTCATTTCAGATCAACAGAAAAGGATATTTTTGCCAGCTCCTACAGGCATTAGAAAATGTGTGGTGTCCACAAACATCGCTGCAACGTCTCTGACCATTGAAGGAGTCAGGTATTGTTTTGTGTCCTTCATAAAAGCTGTGACAGAGGGGATAAATCAGAAGGTTCTGACTTCCTTCCATTTCTGTACCCGCCCCGTTGCCTTTTTCACGTGTGTGTGTAGTGAGAAAACCCTTAATACCATTATATAGTCTTACAGATGACTGATGTTTTTGGACCCTAATTTGAAATCAAATCTTGGCCTCACTAAATAACCCTGTGGTACCCGTCTGTGTGCTGACACCTCTGTTATTTCCCCTCTCTGAACCTTTTTGTTCAGGTACGTCGTGGACAGCGGGTTCGTGAAGCAGCTGAATCACAACCCCCGAGTTGGCTTGGACATCCTGGAGGTGGTGCCCATTTCCAAGTAAGTTTTAAAAATGTCTTGGTGCCCCTGGGAGTTGCTCTGACAGCGCCATGTATTGGTGGATCTTTAAAAAATAATAAGTAAATAAAAAAAGACACCTTGGGGTTGTGTAATTTAAAGCCGTTTTGTTTGTTGCTACGTAGGAAGTTGTTCAGGAGATACAATTTTCTGTAAGTTTCAGACGTTATGAAGGAAGTGACAGCGCATTGTCTGCAGCCTGAACAGGGGCTCACATGTGCTCTTGTGTTTGAATACAACAACCTGATTCAGGGAAGCTTAAAAAATCTCCCGTGCACAGAAGTGCTGCTTGTGCCCATCCTCGTACGGCTGAAATTCTCAGTTGCTGCACAGTAAAATATCTTCCCCCTACAAGCACAGAAATTATTTGTCATAATCGCCCCGTGGGTAATAATAGAAGGGATTAAGAGTTTGGATGTTGGTTTTTAACCCTGCCTCCCTTGGAAGGAGCGAGGCAAAGCAGCGAGCTGGCCGAGCCGGCAGGACCTCGTCCGGGAAGAGCTACCGGCTGTACAGCAGGGAGTTCTGGGAGCAGTGCATGCCTGACCACACCGTCCCAGAGATCAGAAGGACCAGCCTGACATCTGTCATCCTGACCTTGAAGTGCCTCTCCGTGCATGATGTCATCAGGTGACCTCTGTGCAGGGGATTATCCCTGTCTCCCCCAAGTCTGGGCAGCGCGGCACCCGGAGCCTGTTGGCAGGAGGCAGGATTAGGTTCCCCAGCCAACTGTGACACTTCAGTTCAATCAGCTTTTCTGCTGTTCCCCCCAGCCTGTAATTCCAGGTTCGATCTTGAGCTCAAGTTTGGGGTTCTGCCAAATCTGGCTCGCTCCAAAATTCAATATATAGTTCACCGCATTCCTTTAAAATGTTGATGTTTATACCCCAAAAGCTGCATCTCCATGGAATGGTTTATTTTTAAGATCATACAAGTGCAGAAAACACAGTTTAGCTTTGTGTGTGCTGTGCTGGGGTTTGTCATCAATCAATATTCCCCAGCTTGAGGCAGAACATGCAGTAACACACCCTTATGCAGCAGATGATTATGTGCACTTTGGTCAAAAACCTGTATTGGGAGGTGAAAGAAGTGTTCTAATAAATATGAAAACTAACAAAGCTATTCAGGGTCTGAACAAGTATTTTTTTCTACCTCATTTTTTACTACAGGTTTCCCTATTTGGACCCCCCTGAAGAAAGACATATTTTAGAAGCTCTCAAGGAACTTTACCAGTGCAGTGCTATTGACAGGTAAAAAATAAAGGAGTGCAGTCACTACAGGAATGTAATGGTTTAACTGGTGTCAGCGTTTGTTTGTGTGGATGAAAGGACTTCCCCAGCAGTAGAATATGTTTCCTCATTTAGCTTCCAGGAAGTTACTACTGGGGTTTAATGTAGGCTGTAAAATCAGGGTGAGAGCTGGGCTTAGGGATTGAGAGATACAGATCAATTTGTCCACATTGTCCTGGAGTTCCTGAGTGACCTCAGACAAATTACCTCAACCCAGTGCTGGAGTTCCTGATGGCAGATCCCAGACTGTTGTGACGGAGGAATTTGGGCTTTAGCTGTGAGGTCCATCCAAGGACTCAAGAGAGGAAGCAAGATCTTATCCTGAGCTTCCAGGAATTCTTCTTGCAAGTTAAATAAAAGCTGGCTGTGCCTGGCATGGAGCAGACACAGGCAAACCGGGGACACTTCTTCATGTCCCCAGCACCTGTCTGGGCACACACGTCCAGAGGGAAATGCTTATTCCATGCCCTTTGTCAGGATGTGGTGGCTGACTTAAGCGTGTGTGCTCCCATTTACATTGAAACATGAATCTGCTATTTCTCTCTTTTTCCTGGGATAAGGAGAGGCCATGTGACAAGACTGGGAGAATTCCTGGTGCAGTTTCCCCTGCCTCCCAACCTGAGCTGTGCTGTCATAAAAGCTGCTTCCCTTGACTGTGAGGATCTCCTGCTTCCCATTGCAGCCATGCTGTCCGTGGAAAATGTCTTCATCCGGCCGGGTAGGAAGCCCCTTATCCCAAAGCAGCCCCCTATGATGTTTTTAAAGCTTTCCACGAGCTTGGAGTCAGGGCACACTGCATGCCAGGAATTGGACAACAGCTGTTCCAAAGACTCCAGACCAGCATGGAATTGGGTTGCATTTGTCCCAAGGCTGTGAGCTGGGAAGCAACGTTTGCGTAAGCAGGAGGATGCTGAGAGGTCATGAGGGGGGAACTGTGTTACAGGAGGGAGAAGAATAAAAAACCTCCCCCCCCCAGAAAACCAAAATGCGCCACAGCAGATGTTTTGCTGTTGGTCTGAGTACAGACAACAGGGACTGATTAATTTGTTTTTAATGAGTGGGGTCACCTCTGGATTATCTTTCCTGTCAATAACTCTATTTAACCAAACAAGAGCTTTTAAGTTACTGTCAGAAGCTCAGCTTGTCACTGCCTCATTTCCAGCGTCTTTCTAAAGGGAAAATACAGTTTTGCTGTGGTTCCAAGGCAGCACCTTTCATAGTGCTAAGCTCAGCCTCTCACATCCTCCTTCCCATCTCCTTTCCCCTCCTGTCTGTCCCCCTTCGTGCTGCATATATTTGTATATGTCCTGTCTTTGTGGGAGACCTTTGTCCTTCCCAGTCACTCCCTGGCTCTTGTCCAGTTATCCCTGTAGTCCATTAACTGTCCCTGTTAGCACAACGGCCCCAGACACTGCTGACAGCACTGATAACCTGCAATCTGCTCCGGGGTCTCTCCCATTCCCACAACCGTCCCTGTGCTTTCCCATCCTCCCTCTGGCAACGTGCCCTTGTTCTCTGATGCACATTCGTTACCCTTCAGCAGCCTTGAACATTGGGAAGAACATTGGACTCTCACCCTGAAGGCACTTCAGGATGTGTAGGATCAGGCCTCCTCCATCCATGTTACCTTTAATACCCACAGACTTCTGCCATCCTCTGCAACAGCAGCACTGCAAAGGCCTTTGCAGTCATGTCTCCCTCTCCTGAGGGGAGAAAGTTGTGCTGGAGAAGAAATTCTTGGGGTGTTTAAACCTTGAAATAACACTTTAAAATTGTTGCTTTTGCCCAGCACATTCCTAGCACTTAGTGAAGGTGGAGTCCCACTAAACTCACAGATCCACATGTTTTTCTAGACTCTTATTTAAGGCTTCCATTACTGTGGCAGTGGGACAAAAGCTGAGTTAAATAGATTAGATGGGGTGGTTTCAACAGTCCTGCTTCTTCTCTCAGGGCAGAACTTCCACTTGATCCCCGAGAGCTGTTTGTTTAAGGTCCCTGTTCCTTTATCTTTCCATGTCAGCGTCTGAGCTGATTGTGAGAGAGAAATATGTAGAACCTTTCCAAGAGACCAGAATTCTTCATCTCTGTTGCTGACTGATGAGATTAATGACAGATTTAATAGCATCTACATGCTCTTGTGCAGCAGGAATGGAAGGAGGAAGAGCTGTAAATGAAGCTGTGGAGGAGAGACAAATCTAAAAATAACATTAATAAAGAGCCCAGGCTGCCAAACACACTTTGGAGAGATGCTAACAGAGCATTAGGGAGTGATACCTAAAAATGACTTTAAGTGAGATATAACTTACTTCCTCAGGTGATCCTCAGAAGCAAAAGGAGGCTGAGCTTCAACACCAGGAACTTTCCTCACAAGTGGGAGGATGCAATGACTTTGCAACCCTCTTAAATATTTTTGAACAGTGCAAAGCAAGGTATAAAATGATCCCTTACAGTAAGTGGTTTTGCATTGCTCATAACTCCCAGGTGCTGCCAGTCTTTAGATGTGCTGCATATACACACGTGTGTCCTCGTGCCTAATTGCAGATTTATTCCGTCTTTGAGCTGTAATTTCTGTCATTATTTAAGCCAACAAAGTATCTGCTGTGTAGGTTGTTGCCTTTGTGTGACCATAACAAAAAAAAGAGGCAAGTTTCTGCCTTCGGCTTCCAAAGGGCTTCTTTATAATACAAGTATTTCTGTTCTCAGCAAGTCTCCCTCAGCCTGGTGCCAGAGACACTGGATCCATTGGAGGGCTTTAAAATCTGCTTTTAGTGTGGAAAAACAGCTCCGGGAAATAACCAGCAAACTGAAAGAGGTAAAAAAATGTAATTTCTAGGTGTGTTGGAGTTACAGAAGTTTATATTTCAGACATGTACTGGACTGCTGAGCCTTTGCCGGATAGCTGCTGCCTTCCTCCTGTAGAAACTAATCCACTTAAATATTTTTTGGAGCATCCTTGCTTGTGTAACTAACAGGTATGATGGTGGGAACAGGCAAGGAGGATAGTTTTTCCCCTTTCTTCATGGTTTTTGTACAGCGAGAAGCCCAGAGTTTAGAATCCATGGGATAGAGGGGGTGTAACTGCTTTTCCTTTAGGAAAGATCCCGATTCATGTTGTTTTTTTTTCTTTACACAGCTGCCAGACTTCCCCAAAGAGACATTTGAGGGCTCCAGAACTGAAATACTGAGGAGATGCCTGTGTGCAGGATACTTCATCAACGTGGCTCGGAGGTAAGGAAGGGAGTGTGGAGAATGGAATGGGAAAGATGTCATACACATTATTTAAAGGTGTAGCTGCACCTACAGGGGGCTGCGTGCTGGGAAAAGGAGTAATTGCATCTGAGGGAGGTGTTTCTGTGCAGGGCTGTGGAAGCTTTATAGGTTCTCTGCTTTTGACTGTCATTACTATTCCCAGGATGCAAGAAACTTCCCCAGGAATGTCATTTTTCTGTCTGTGGAATGAACTGCCAAGCTGATGGGTGATTCCAGATATTAAACTAGAGGGCTTGGAGATTTTCAGTTATCATGGCTCTCTAAGACCCCACTTCCAAACCTTGTCCTTACTGTGTTGCTATATCTGCAGTGCTACTGTGGTGGATCAGATATATTTTATTCCTCATTGGGTTTTTTTTTTTTTACTGTTTAATTCTGGAAGCCTTTTTCTCTACTTAGGTACTTGACTTTCTCTATTTAGACATTTGACTTTTGACTTTCTCTAGGTAGATATTTGTGTATTTTGTCTACGCTGCAGCTGATTTGTGTAGTTCAGTCTTGCTGTCTGTGTTGCTGTATGATCACATCAAAGTGTGTTTCATTAATTGTTTATTTATTTTCCCCCCAACCCTTTCAGATCTGCAGCCAGGACATTCTGCACAATGGACGGACATGGCAGCATCGTGTATATCCACCCCTCATCCACAGTGAGTTTCCAAAGTCTGTCTGGTAGAGTAGCAAAGGATCTATAAAAGGAGTAAGAGGCAGGTCCCACAAACTCTTCCTGGTGTTTGGTCTGGTGCATTGTTCATTTGGAGAGTGGGGAAGAGCCTCACTTCTTCAAATTCGGTGAATGTTTGGCTTATGATATGAGTGTAACACAGACCAGACTTTCTCTCTGGGCACTTTTAAGCAAGTCATTCCACCTTGATTTCCCTGAGATTTAAGGATAATGTCACCTTTATCTCCTTTTGATGAATTTTCCAGCTCTACAACCAGGAGACTCTGCTGGAGTGGATCATCTTCCACGATGTCACCGTGACATCCAAGATCTATGTGCGGACGGTGTGTCCCGTGCGCTACGAGTGGGTCAAGGACCTGCTGCCCAGACTGCACCAGATCGATGCCTATGAACTGAGCAGTGTGGCCAGGGAGGAGGTGACAGAGGAGGAAATAACCAGGTGGAAGCAGAAGGAGGACCTGAAGAGGCAGTTTGGTGAGCACAGTGAGTCCACGTCCACGTGTCTTGGTTGTGTGGACTCCTGTTCTGTCACTGAATTCATTCCGGGCTGGAAGGCGTTAATTTAACGTGATTACATGTTTGATATGTGGAGTTCTGGCTGTTCTCCTCCCTCTGCAATCCTTACTCTCTCTCTCTGTGATGTGAATAGTGGTGTTTCCTTACTGGCTCTTGCCTTCTTCTGGCTTCCTGGAGCTCACAGGAGCAGAACTTTAACACAGAATTGACTAAAAGCGTTTTGAATCTGATTCTTTTGAGTTATCATCTGATTATTTAAGTTTGTGAAGGGTTTCTGACCATAGATACCCAAATAATACTGTCCTAAGGGGTTATGGAGCAGAGGGGAGGGAAAAAAATCAACCCAAAAAACCTCACCCAACAAAAAAACGTGAAGGAAAAAGTATCGCATTTTGGTGAATGTCTCGTTCTGACGAGTTTAATGCCATATGTTTCAATAGTTTAATTAAGACTGGTGCCTGCTGACTGATCTGCTGCTTGACATTCTCCGAATTCCTCTGTCAGCAGGTCCCTAAAGCAGCCAAGTATCCAAAGGGCCTCTTTCCTCCCAAGCTGACCCTTCCAAAACATCCACTTAATGTACAGCACAGGCAGTTGCAATATTGATTCTCTTCCATTTCCTCAAAATGGAGACTTCTGGGCTCGGAGAGCCTGCGTTCTTGTATAAACCCACCATTTTAGGTGATAAACACGTGGATTTCATTTGGTTTTAAATTTGCTGGAAAAGGATATTTGCATTATTGGGTGATGCAGAGGAGCACCACTCAGCTGAAGTCCAAGGAGCTGAGGTTTGTTCTCTGTGTCCCTCTTACCATTGTGACTTCACCAGGCAATTGTCAATTCATTTGAGATTAATATTGGCCTTACAGATGTTGTATTTCTGGGAGCTTCATGAAAAGATGTGAGAAAGGCTTAATTAGTGGAAGGAAAGGCTTCAGCATGAGCTGGATTATTATTTGACTGCAAGATAGAATAATTACAAATATTCTAATGGAATAGAAATATTCCAATAATTGCAAATATTCTAATAAATAATCGAATGTTGATTAAAGCCCCAAGGACAGGCCGCAGTAGCTGCTTCATTCACACAATTTTTAGGCTCTCAGAGTCTTCGATTAATTTTTTATTATTGTTATTTTCAACTGAAAACACCTCTTGCTTTTCTTGCCTCCTGGGAGAAGCACTGCCAAGGTCTCAGTGCTGGGGGAGAACCTGCGTTCCTGATGTTGTCTGTCCCCAGTATTGACTTTTCCCACTCCCTTATCTCCTTGTTGTCCGATCTCTTCCTCCTCCCTCCGGAAATTTTTTTTAGAGCTCGTTTACTCTAAGCTTATTTCCTGCCGCCCTGTGCTGTCCCTCTCCTGCCTGAACCTGAGTTTGAGGTGTGTAATTCGGAGAGGAAACGGGTGCCTAGAGCACAAGATGCATGTTCTGTGTTACAATAAACCCCGAGGTACGCGCTGGGGATGAGAAGAGCCCAGCTGCAAACGTGGACATGGGAGTTCAGGCAGGATTTCAGTTTTAATTTTTTTCCCCTCCCTGCTGTGGTACAGTCTGTCCTCTCTGGAAGTCATTCAAATGCCTGCCTGGGACTTGAAATTAAAAAAAAAGAAAAAAAAAATAAAGAGAGATTCTGTTGGGTGGTTTTTGTGGGGTATTTTACAAATAGGAGGACTTTTAGTGCTGTGGAGGGAGGTTGACACAGAAGAGTATATATTTTTTTCTCTCCTCTCTCCCCCAGAAGGAGCCACAGACAACTCTGCCAAGAAGATGGAGAGAAGGAACGATGATCAGTCCATCCTGGACGCCAGAGCCCGTTACCTGGAGAGGAAGCAGCAAAGGGCACAGGGTTTAGGTGGCCCAGTGAAAGAAACGGGGTAATTCTGGTGGCAGCTCCACTCCCAGGGGAGGGAGGGCAGCTTGTGCGGCTCTGGGGGTGTTTGCACGATGCAAAATGACTCACAGGAATGGAGGGAAACTTCTCCTTTGTGGTTATTTGAGTGCAGAAGAGTAAAACACGACCTTCCTTTGCTGCATCCAGCAGGGAAAAGTGACGGAGCTGAATTTTGTTGCTGCATGTCACTGGCAACAGTTTACTGGATGGAAGACTGTGGTGCCAATTCTGTGGCACTTAATTGACTTAGAAAGGTCTCAGTGCCAACATAAATAAAATTTTCTTAAAGATTGGCTGGGGTTTATATTTTTTTGTGGAGTGGAACTGTAAGTTTTTACCCATTTCACTCAGTATGATGGTTGTACCATCTCAGTGCTCATCCACTCCTCACTTAAATGTGTAGGAAGGGCTCTTTTGATGATGGAACCATCAGGATTAAATCCAGAAGGACATTTGCCCCCCTGCATTCCCTGCTGCACCACGTACAGGGATGGCTCTGGGTGAAGATGTCTGTGTGTGCCAAGTGTTCTGGAAACGTTTCCACATTCCTGCCAACAATGCATAATTTTTGTCAGGGATGACTTAGCACTGTGTGTTTTCCTGCTGGCAAAGGAACCCACCCCAGCAGTGGATCCCTTATCCCCCAGCTCTGGCAGCAGGGCTGCTCCTAAATGGGCTGTTTGTCAGGGTTTGGGGACTGTTATTTTTAAAAGATGTGGATTTTGATCTCAAGAACGACGGTTTGAAACGTGGGGGAAGAACACACGAGGAAATACAAGCTTTTGTCCTTAAGCTGTGCTGCTTTGTCATCATAAAGTTTGTCTCCTTCTCAGTAAAGAAATAATCCTGTTTTTATCACCTCAATAATCCTAAAATGTTCCAAGTGTGGAGCTTGTACAAGACAATTTCCAAATATCTGGAGGAAGGTGCTGTCATTTTTCCCACCTCCGTGTGTCACCTTCTTGCTTTCCGGGTCACTTGTTAAAGGGATGTTGTAAAATATTCACCATTCCCCCTCTGCTCTACCTTGAGCATTCCAGGCTTATCATAAGCCCTCAGAAACCTTGGGATTCTTTGTGGGAAATACAATATTCCTCATTAAAAAGGTGGTAGGTCTGATAATTGTTCCTCTTTCTGTGACTGTGCCTATTAAAAGGGAAGAGAGGGAGAGGGACTTTGGGGGAGAGCCTCGGGTGACAGGGCAAGGGGAAAGGCTTCAAACTGACAGAGAGGAGGTTTAGGTTGGATATTGGAGAAAAATTCTTCCCTGGGAGGGTTTTTTCACTCTGGTGTTCAGGCTCTGCCTTGGGGCCAGCAGCACTTTTCCTTGACTCAGCCTGTTTCGCTGTTTAATTTGATTTATAATATATTTGCAAGTCATGGCCACTCCTGAGTCAAAGGACATCTGCCCCACACGGTGGGTCTGAGATGAGCACCACTCTTCCTTGGGGCTGGAAATCTCTTGGCAGATCCTGGTGCTGATTCCTTTTATTGTTTTCACTCTCTCAGTAGCAAAAAGGGAGGTTTTTTTTCCCCCACCTTGTGTTTCAGGGCCGCTCAGAGAGTTGGAAACGGGGAATTTAAGACGAATTATCCGAGGAAATAACCATGAGATTGCCCCCAAGCACACCCAGCTCCAGGCAGAGCACCTGCAACGCTGCATCATCACAGAGAAACAGCTAAAACTTGAATCTTTTTGTGTGCTGGAGGTAAATTGTGAGTTAATAAACATGGGAGGAAAGTGGGAGTTTGATTGAGTTCCTGCACTCATTAACAGGGGGCCGTGGGAACAGTCCTGGACCATCGGGAGCCTGGGGGGAGGGACACGGACAGTGGGGACACCCCGGGGAGGGGAACATCATATCCCGGGGACAGGGACACCGCATCCCTTGGTGTGTCCCCCGGCGGGGGGAGGTGGATCCATCACATCCCAGTCACAGGGACACCCCCGATCCCTCGGTGGATCCCTCACGTCCTGGTGACAGGGACACCCCGGGAGTGGGGGGATCCATCACATCCCGGTGACAGGGATATCCTGGGGGGGGGAATCCAGGGACACCCCTGGTCACAGGGACACCTCGGG